>CM070088.1:1442500-1470000 GCA_036178185.1 Liparis tanakae | reverse complement strand
CAGGCGACCAGGACCTTTTTATTTCAGTGGCTGATGTTTGTGCCTCTAGATGGCGACAGAGGACTGATGACGCAACAGTCTGATGCAGACGGGAGCCAGCTGGCACGCGCTGCACTCCTCTAGGCCCGGTGTGCAAATCTACGCACACAAATTCACATTATGACGCACAGTTTGACCAGACAGGCTGGGAGGCATCGGCATTTCACGACATGCCACACGCAGATTTATATTCTGACTTAAATGTGGAAGCAAAACAAACTTAAATGTGTCCTTTCTTCCTCAACAAAACGCATTTCATACCCTGAAACATCAAAAGTGAAGACGCAAATAAATCCACAGCCTGTAGCCAAAGAAAGTGATCTATTATTATTTCTTTGAAGTTTGAATTGTGTAGTTGTGTGGGCGCATTTATTTCCAATTAAATGCCTTAAAGGTAACGCCGTTGTAATTTGAGGACAAACTGCAAGTCAGCGAGTGAATAATTGTTGCAGCAGGTTGAGTTTAGTTTGTTTTTTCACAATAAAAGCCTTAACTCTCATCTTGTGTGAAGCGCTACACAAAGGGACTCGCTCCCCTCTGATGGTTCCTCTTCCTGGCACCGGGATGTCACCGGCTTGACAAGATTGTGTCGGCTTAGAGGAGACGATGCTCTTTCCTCATATCTTTTTTCCTGTGTTTGTGTGTGTGTGTGTGTGTGTGTGTGCCTCCTGGTTACCATAGGAACGCGGCTGCCTTGGGACGAGCATTGGCTGATCGAGTCGCTATCGGACTCCACCATCTACATGGCGTACTACACCGTGGCTCACCTCCTCCAGGGGGGGGTGCTCAACGGACAGGGGGCCTCGCCACTGGGCATCAAGTACGGACACAACACACACACACACACATATACTACACACACTACACACACTAGATTAAAGCCCTAACCGATTCCCTCCCTCCCTCTCCTCTCCTCCCCTCGTCTCTTTCTGCCTTCGAACAACAGCGTGGGAGAGAAAATGTCCAATTTCACAACTCGATCTCAACATTTGTGTTTATTTGTATTCTTCCAGAAAATTTAATTAATATAAAAAATGGTCCAATCAATGAGAAAACAGCTTAGAATATCCATTAAGTAATTTCTCAAAAGCTGAACTGCTCACGCAGTCAAACGCTCCATTCAATGACATCTCTTCCTCTCTCTTCAGCCCAACACATCCCTCTTTTGACCCGTTGACCCCTGCTCTCTGTTTGACCCCAGGCCGGAGCAGATGACCCGAGAGGTGTGGGACTTCATCTTCTTCAAGACGTCCCCCTTCCCAAAGACGGACATCCCCAAAGAGCGTCTGCAGCGGCTGCGGCGGGAGTTTGAGTACTGGTACCCGGTGGACGTCCGCGTGTCCGGCAAAGACCTGGTGCCCAACCACCTGTCCTACTACCTGTACAACCACGTGGCCATGTGGCCCAAAGACAAGTGAGGAGCAGAGACGAGAGAGAGAGCGTGTTGATGAGTCATGAGACGGACCGGAGGGCGGATCACCGGGCAGGAGGCATGAGACAGGTCCAAAGGACCCTATGAGACTATACTAAAGGTCCATAAGGAGAGAGGAGAGGAGAGAGGAGCTCAGTGTATCCTAAACATCCATCAGGAGAGAGGAGAGGAGTGAGGAGCTCAGTGTATCCTAAACATCCATCAGGAGAGAGGAGAGGAGAGGAGAGGAGAGGAGAGGAGAGAGGAGCTCAGTGTATCCTAAAACATCCATAAGGAGAGAGGAGAGGTGCTCAGTGTATCCTAAAACATCCATAAGGAGAGAGGAGAGAGGAGCTCAGTGTATCTTAAACATCCATAAGGAGAGAGGAGAGGTGCTCAGTGTATCCTAGGCGTCCATAAGGAGAGAGGAGATAGGAGCTCAGTGTATCCTAAAACATCCATAAGGAGAGAGGAGAGGAGAGGAGAGGAGAGAGGTGCTCAGTGTATCCTAAAACATCCATAAGGAGAGAGGAGAGGTGCTCAGTGTATCCTAGGCGTCCATAAGGAGAGAGGAGATAGGAGCTCAGTGTATCCTAGGCGTCCATAAGGAGAGAGGAGATAGGAGCTCAGTGTATCCTAGGCGTCCCCCCTCCTCTCAGCCTCCAGCAGCGTCTCTAGGTCTGGACCAGGTGAACCTGACTCATCTCTAACTCTCAGACCATCAGGAGGAACGTCCTCCGTCTCCATGAGGGGGCGGAGCCTCCAGGACCGAAGGTCCATGAAAGAGGCGGAGCTTGATAACTGAGAACTCTCTCTCTCCTCCTAAGGGTGAAGTGGCCTCAAGCGGTGCGAGCCAACGGACACCTGCTGCTCAACTCTGAGAAGGTGTGTCGAATATTAAATATCGATGTTTGATTTGAATACGAATCTCTTATGTTGTGTTAAGATGCCCCGTGTCGTCTGGGCTGTTAAATACATTGAATGACAATATTCACACTCATTTTTCTTTTAAAAACTTTATATTTAAACTCCTCTCTCGCCGTGCGCCGGCAGTTAATTAGCGTCTTTTGCTCTCCGCTGTCTCTGCCGTTGGTTTTGAGACGCACGCCGCTGTGACTCGGCGTCGTGACGAAGCCGCGCGGCGGGCGCACGCCTCAGAGATTCTGGCGTCTAAACATCTGCTTCCCCTTCTCCAGATGTCCAAATCCACTGGAAACTTCCTCACTCTCTGCCAAGCCATCGACAAGTTCTCAGCAGACGGTACGCCCCCCCCCCCCCCCCCCCCCATCATTTCCGTGCTCTTTTCATCTGTCGTGTTTCATTAAAGCGTGGGAGGCAGGAACACCTCAGGTGTGCTTTTAGGACTCGGTGTGTTCAGAATGCACGCGCCACTCGTCTCGTGGTTGTGATGTAAACTTCTATTATCCTGTTCTCGAGATAATTAGAAAACGCCCCCCAGTCCTCGGAAGACAGTTGAGGTGTTGTCAGGAGGGATGGGAATCGTTGTGGGTTTTAAAAAACTACTTTTAAAAAACTACTTTTTTTAAAGTACAGTTTTTTTATATCGGACTGTCACGCTCGTAGCGTTTGTCGTTACGATGTTTTGACGTTATGACGTTATGATGTTACGATGTTTTTATGTTTTTATGTTTCAATGGAAATGTTCCCGTAGATCGGGACTTGTTTTCTTTGCCGATGTTTCTGCACGACCGTCAGTCCAGAAAGTCGGTACCTTCTGAAGCTTCTCTCCACGAGACGTAGAGGAGACAAATATAGACTCTCCATCAAATATTTATGGGCACATGAGAAGACGACATGGTTGTCACTGAGGAGATGTGAGACCAAGAATAAGTGTGTGTGTGTGTGTGTGTGTGTGTGTGTGTGTGTGTGTGTGTGTGTGTGTGTGTGTGTGTGTGTGTGTGTGTGTGTGTGTGTGTGTGTGTGTGTGTGTGTGTGTGTGTGTGTGTGTGTGGTTCATCTCCATGTCTTCTTTAGGTACTATAATCTAAACCTAGTAAAGACATAGATTAACCCTTTATAGGGCGAGGAACCAAATATGGTAACTTCGACAATGTTGATTTTCCACCTAAAAACATTTCTTTTTTTAATATCACAACAGGGAAACACTACCAGGGTTCGTTATCATGGAAAACCTGGAAAAGTCACGGAATTTTAAAATGTTTATTTCCAGGCCTGGAAAAGTCATGGAAAAAACTTAAATCATAAAAGTTTTGGAAAAGTCATGGGAAATTGTTATATCCACATGTTTATTTACACCGAGTATGAAATAATTCAGATGTTTTTGAAAGGAAGACTCTCAAATTATAAGCCGGCGTACGCCAAATTCAAACAGATGGATTTGCACATAAAGGATCATATTTAGATTTGAAAGAATATACCTTTTATATAAGTGTTTCTAGGAATAAACATGGATAGTAATGTTTATTCTTTTCATCAAACTATTGTCTCTCATTCATTTGTTTCATTTAAGGTATATTGTATGCTTTGTAATTCTCATTGTTTGAATTTCATGTATAAACCGAGATTTCAGTTTGGTCATGGAAATTTAGTTAAAAGTCATGGAAAAGTCCTGGAATTCCACTGGCCAACATGTGTAAGAACCCTGACTACTGTTATGTCCTCTAATAGCGCTGTAGTGTTGAAACTTTGAGTCTCAAAGTCCTCCGGTTCCCTGTGAGGGGTTAGCCCCGGCGTCCCTCCGGTAGCTCAGGATTAGTCGAGCCGTACTTGTTTGTTGTTGTTGTTTCATGTTCAGAAGGAGCTGAATTAAAGATGACGGCGTGTTGTTGCGTCGCAACGTGGACCGACAGCACCCCGCCTGGGAGCCTGGTGCATGCTGGGTATTTGAAGAGCTCTCAAAATGTGGAAGCTGGTAGTCGAAGTATTTCACAGAAAAGTAAAGAATCTCTTTGTTTAGTGAATAAAGGGAATAAATACAGTTGAATTTAGTTTACTTTTGCTTTGAAACATGATCTATAAATCATCTTTTTTAAATTCAAAGTAGGCATTAATTAGACTTTCACAGATGTCTTTCAGATGATTGACATTACATAGAAAAGTCATGGAAATGTGTTATATTCACATCATTTTAAGCTGAGTTTTAAATAATTAATATGCTACTAAAAGAAAGACCCTCTTAATATAAGCCGACATTCGCTCTTTCATACTCGCACATTTAAATCAGTTTCATTTAGCGGCTGAAAAGGCCACTTTGTGTGTGTGTGTGTGTGTGTGTGTGTGTGTGTGTGTGTGTGTGTGTGTGTGTGTGTGTGTGTGTGTGTGTGTGTGTGTGTGTGTGTGTGTGTGTGTGTGTGTGTGTGTGTGTGTGTGTGTGTGTGAAATAGATTCACACAGACTCTATGTGTGTCTGGTTTGAGTCTTTCAGCACAGATGAGCAAATGTCTAATCCTCCTCTTCCTCCTTCTCCATGAGGATGAACCTGTTCATTGGTCATGAGGATGAACCTGTTCATTGGTCATGAGGATGAACCTGTTCATTGGTCGTGTCGATGAACCTGTTCATTGGTCATGAGGATGAACCTGTTCATTGGTCATGAGGATGAACCTGTTCATTGGTCGTGTCGATGAACCTGTTCATTGGTCGTGTGGATGAACCTGTTCATTGGTCGTGTCGATGAACCTGTTCATTGGTCGTGTCGATGAACCTGTTCATTGGTCATGAGGATGAACCTGTTCATTGGTCGTGTCGATGAACCTGTTCATTGGTCGTGTGGATGAACCTGTTCATTGGTCGTGTCGATGAACCTGTTCATTTGTGCGTTTCCCTCTCAGGTATGCGTCTGGCTCTCGCCGACGCCGGCGACACGGTGGAGGACGCCAACTTCGTGGAGACCATGGCGGACGCCGGCATCCTGCGCCTCTACACCTGGGTGGAGTGGGTGAAGGAGATGATCGCCAACCAGAACAACCTGAGGACGGGGCCCGCCGACACCTTCAACGACCGCGTCTTCGCCAGGTGAGGGGCAGGCGAGGCGCCAACGTTAGTCAGGATGTCAATGAGACAGGGAATTTAATAAGAAGAATTTAAACATAATACAATTATTAATAATAGTGCATTCAATTTATATGGCGCTTTCTGAAGTAATCAAAGACAATTTTTAAAATATCCTGGAAGCTATACAATAGAAAAAACTACAATTACAATAAAACACAATAATTAAAAGCAATAAGAACGTAGAGCACACAATCACACATTTAAAGCAGGTGAATTTAGAGCTGAATTTCATATTTGAACAAAACCTTGAACAACAAAGTCTTTGATATGTCAAATTTGAGCTTGAAATAATGATTTACATTAGAAAGTCTCTGAAAGTAAGAGAAAATGTCCACCTTAAGACAACATGTCCACCTTAAGACAAAATGTCCACCGTAAGACCCAGATACATACATTTAAATTGTTATTGGAACTGTCAATTAAGAGAGTAATCTGATATTTAAATTGTTTCTTTATTTTGGTTATGCATGATCAGCGATGAGTCTATTCATCATTCATCATCATAAAATGTCCATTAAGGAACTTTTTATCGTCTTCCTGTCGATCATCCGCCATAAGCGTGATATAATATTACAAATACTGCGGCACGGAGAACGTAAACGCATCCTGAGGCGTGATGAGCGTCCGTAATGACACAGCGACGACCTTCTAAAACCTGCGTGAGCGCGTTATCAAAGTCAAATTTGAGCTTGAAATAATGATTTACATTTACAAGTGTCTGAAAGTCAGAGGAAATGTCCACCTTAAGACACAGACGGTCATTATTAGAACTTTCAATTAAGAGAATAATTTGTTATTGACATAGTTTTTTTAAGTGATGTTTAGTCAGCGACTCAATGAGTCTCCTCTTTATCTCCGTGCTCTGCAGCCGGCGTCAGAAACAACACGAGAAATATTACGTTGCCCCTGATGTCACGAGAAATTATTAATTAATTATTAAAAACGAATAAATAAGTTAGAATTGTTAATTGTTTAAAAAAAAGTATAACAATAAATATCCACAAAGAATTAAAAATTAAATTGAATGATTGTTTGATTTATGTTTTTTCTTTGTAAAACAAATCTAAGAAGTCTTATTATTGTCTAATAGTAATATTATTGTCTAATAGTCTTATTATTGTCTAATAATCTTATTATTGCTGAATAGTCTTGTTATTGTCTTATTATTGCCTAATAGTTTATTATTGTCTAATAGTCTTATTGTCTAATAATCTTATTATTGCTGAATAGTCTTGTTATTGTCTTATTATTGCCTAATAGTTCATTATTGTCTAATAGTCTTATTATTGCCTAATAGTCTTATTATTGTCTTATTATTGCCTTTTTTTTACGACAATTGATCATTTACTGTGAGCCTAAATAAGTATATTTATTGTTTTTGAACAAAAGATAAATGTTATTTCACAAAGTTCCCCCACTTTATTTTTAAATGCCCCTGGGCAGTGGGGAGAATCTTCCCCCTAAATAAATGTAAAGTCCTCCAGCGCTGAACAAGTGATAGGTTCACTTGTCAAGTGATAGGTTCACTGACCAAACTGACCGTCGGGATTTTGTGTCCCGTGTAGCGAGATCAACGCCGGCATCTTGAAGACGGAGCAGCAGTACGACCGCATGATGTACAAGGAGGCTCTGAAGAGCGGCTTCTTCGAGTTCCAGGTGAACAACACGTCCTTTGAGGCTCTTGAGGGAACGTAAACGTCTCCCGATGAACGTGAACGTCTCCCGACCGCCTGATGAAGTCCCTGCATCGCCGTAGCAACGCAGCGCTTGCCTATCCAAACCGTTTCTGCACGCAGGCGGCCAAAGATAAGTACCGGGAGCTGGCCATCGAGGGCATGCACAAGGACCTGGTGTTCGAGTTCATCGAGAGGCAGACCCTGCTGCTGGCCCCCATCTGCCCACACCTGTGTGAATACACCTGGGGCCTGCTGGGCAAGGTAAGAGAACGTGGGTCCGGCCTCCGTAGTGTAGCACAGGGTTTGTGGGAAAACCTGTAAGTCATGGGATTTTAAAATGGTCTTTCCAGACCTGGAAAAGTAATTGAGAAAAAATAGAATTTTTAAAATGTAATAGTTTTAATATTGTTTTAAATTTAAAAACTTATAATTTTTGAAATTTGAAATTTTTCAATTTGTATTTTCAATTTTTTAATTTTTTCTAAATTGTAACGTTCCACATTTTGTATGTTTCAAATTTGTAACATTTTTATTTGAAAAACTTTTCATTTTTCATTTTTTTCATTTTATTTATTTTTCATTTTTATCATTATTAAAAATATTATTACTATAATTTTTTTTTTTATGTTAAAATTAAATTTGTAATTTGTTGTCATTATTTTGTGAGTACCTTGTGTACAATGTGTACATATTTTCCTTTTCCTTTGCATTGTCCGAAAACCAATACAAGATTTGATCACACACAAAAAGAAAGACGCTCATAATACGCTCTTAATACAATTTTTTCCGCGCTGCAAGTGAACGCACCGTAACTAAAAATACATAAATGTTTGTTCCTTTACTCTAGCAGCCCGTCTTCACACGGCGGGCTTCATCTGCATCGCTGTGACTGGAATGCACTTTTGCACACGGCCCCAACAGCTCAGCAGAGAGCCCGAAAAATAATTGTAACGCCGGAGGTTATGAATATGAAAGAGTGCTGCTGCTCTGGTCGTGAGGCTTTTGTTGTTGCTAGGCGACGGTGTTTTCTCCGATGTTCAGCACCGCTAGCTAAAGAGCCGAGAGGCTGTTGACACGGTGGCGAACACACCCGTCACCCTCGCTCCTTCAGGCGTCAGTCAACCCCTCAGGGGGACGTACATGGAAAACCTGGAAGAGTCCTGGAATTTTTTTAATGGCTATTTCCAGGCCTGGAAAATCCAGAGGGGGAAAAAAAATCCCCAAAAGTTCTGGAAAAGTCACCGAAATGTATTTACACTGAGTTTTATATAATTAATATACTTTTTTAAAGAAAGACGCTCTAAATATAAGCCAGCGTACGCTCTTCCATACTCGCACATTTTTCCACGCTGCAAGTGAACGCACCGTAACTGAAAAGACGTAAATGTTTTTTCTTTTAATCTAAACTATTTTCTCTCATTCATTTGAGTCATTTAAGGTTATTTATTGTATCTCTGGAATCCTCTTTGTTAGTTTAAATACGACGTTTTCTCAGTTTTTCATGTGAACGCAGAGAAAAAATATATATTTGGCCATAGAAACTTGTTTAAAAGTCCCGGACCCCATTGGTCGGCGTGAGTATGACCCCCCTGTCCGTCCGTCTCCCTCTCCCCCCACAGACCAGCTCTCTGATGAAGGCGTCGTGGCCCGTGGCCGGTCCGGTGGACGAGGTCCTGATCCGGTCCTCTCAGTACCTCATGGAGACGGCACACGACCTCCGGCTGAGGCTCAAGGCGTACATGCAGCCGCCCAAAAACAAAGTAAGAGCGGCTCCGTGTGGCTCCACGTTCACACACGGCTACGGCACCTCACTCGAATGGATCGTAAAAAAAAGTCTTTAATATAAAAATCTAAACTTGTCTGAAAGTGCATTGACTTTGGTTATTTAATACGTGTTGTGTGGGAGGTCTTTTTTATCTCTAGGAGAACAATGAGGAAGAAAACAATAAAAACACGCAAAAAATAGTAAAGTTAATGTTCAATAAACAATATGCTAATTAACTCTCATCATGTTAAATCACTTAAGTTAAAGCAATTAATTGTTAACTAACATTTAAGGATTTAATTTTTTTTAAATCAGCTTTTCCAGCTGTAATACCGTGACACCCCACTAGAGGGCGCCTCACAGCTTGAGTCCCACAGCCGTAAAGCAACTCTATCGAACGCTGAAGCCCATTTCATAGCGTAGCATACTTTAGCATGAACACTTCTTGGTGTAAACTCACATCCAGGTGTGCGTACAGTCCGATAAGTAGAATACGTTCTCAGATTATCTTTATTGTAGGAGATCCACCTGCAACACACACCTGTTCCTCCTCTTCCTACAGAAGGGCGACTCCAGGCCGCCGGCCAAGCCGTCCCACTGCAACATCTACGTGGCCAAGAGCTACCCGCCATGGCAGCACAGCGCCCTGTCGCTGCTCGGCTCGCACTACAAGGTGACACACGCACACGCACACACACACACGGTCAAAGCACAGGTGTGTGTGGCATGGTGTTGCACTGGATCACTTCACTTGTGCTCTGGAGTTCCCCGAGTACGCCCACCTGTGTCTGTGTTCCTGGTCGGCTGTTTGTTTACCTGGCCTTTGTTGTTGTTGTTGTTGTTGTGTATTTATGTCCTGTGTGTTTCCAGAGCAACGGTGGATCTCTTCCAGACAACAAAGTGATCGCCTGTGAGTTGGGCGCTCTGCCCGACCTCAAGAAGTACATGAAGAAGGTCATGCCCTTCGTAGCCATGATCAAGGTACGTGTGTGTGTGTGTGTGTGTGTTTTAACATTAACATTAATTAGTGCATAATCATCATTGTTTTTATTTATTTTAATTTGATATATGTATATATGTGTATATATATGTATATGTATGTATGTATGTATATATATATATATATATATATATATATATGTTTGTGTATATGTGTGTGTATGTATGTATGTATGTATGTATGTATATGTGTATATATATATATACATATATATATATATACTATGTGTATATATATGTATGTATATGTGTATATGTGTATGTATATATATATCTATATATATATATATATATATGAGTAGAGTATGTGTATATATGTCTATGTGTGTGTGTGTGTGTGTGTGTGTGTGTGTGTATATATATATATATATATATATATATTGCATTCCCTCCCCGTCTTCCACTGCGGTCTCGTGTTTATTGATTGTTATTGATCAGCGGTACTTCCTGTCTGTCCGCGGTGTGATTGGTTCTGCCCTCTGGGTTCTGCAGGAGAACCTGGTGAAGAACGGGCCGCGGGTCTTGGACCTGGAGCTGGAGTTCGACGAGCGCGTCGTGCTGATGGACAACCTGGTGTACCTGACCAACTCTCTGGAGGTGAGGACGACCTCCAGGTGTCTGTCCCACACACACACACAGACACACACACAGACACACACAAACAAACACACACACACACACACAAACACACACGCACACACACAGACACACACACAAACCTGGCAGGTCGGCAAAAAATCTTGCTAAAATACCAAAAAATCAGCTCTAGCAATAAATACAGGGTTCTTACGGTCATGGAAAACCTGGAAAAGTCATGGCATTTTAAAACGGTCATTTTCAGGCCTGGAAAAAACTTAAATCACAAAAGTTTGGGATAAATCATCGAAATCTGTCATGGAAACATGTTAATAATGAATATGTCTGAAAGAAAGACGCTCAAAATAAAATTAAGCGTCTTTGTGTACCTAGAAAAGCCTAGAAGTCTGAATTATTATTATTATTATTATTATTATTATTATTATTAAAATATAAGCCAGCGTATGCTCTCAAACTCATATATATATATATATATATATATATATATATATATATATATATATATATTTATATATATATCCACTAGAGCAGCAGTTATATTCACCAACGGAGGAGCAGCTCAACACTGATTGGCTCTCGCAATTCGGCAACTTTAAATATTTTAACATTTTTAAATTCTCGCGTTTCGCACCCACTCGCGTCTGTCCGTTGACTTTAACGCTTTTGGAGTGAACGCAGCTTTACGCTGTGCCATCTCCAACTGGAAGGTGTGACCGGAGCCAGATGTTGTCTCTGGTCTGCAGGAGTCAGATTACGCCCCCCCCCCCTCTCTTCCTCTCCCCTCTCCCTCTCCCCCCCTCCCCATTTGCCAGTGTGCATGCCAAACACGCCCGTATACACACTCCCCCGCGGTGGTTTATCTCTGCTGATGATCGCTCTGTTTCCCCACATCCCCTGCAGTTGGAGCAGATTGACATCTTGTTTGCATCCGAGGGCGACGACAAAGTGAAGGAGGACTGTTGCCCCGGGAAACCGTTCTGCGTCTTCAGATCCGAGGTAAACGCTCTCAGCTCTCAGAGCGAGCGAGTCCATTAGAAATGTTGGAATGGAAATGTTTTATATTCATATGAATGCTGAGTTTTAAAGAATTAATATGCTTCTTTTTTTTAAACGCTCTAAATATAAGCCGGCATACGCGCTTTCATACTCATTTTTCCGCGCTGCAAGTGAACGCACCGTAACTGAAAAGACGTAAATGTTTATTCTAAACTATTGTCTAATTCTTTTGAGTCATTTAAGGTTATTTACTGTAACTGTAACTTTGAATATTACATGATCTCACTTTAAAACAATATATATATATATATATTTTTTAAGTTTGGTAATGGAAATCTGGTTTAAAGTCCTGGACACCCATTGGCCGACCCGTGTATGACCCCTGAATATAATCATGTTTTTCTGGTGTTTATTGTGTGTGTGTGTGTGTGTGTGTGTGTGTGTGTGTGTGTGTGTGTGTGTGTGTGCACCCTTAAGTGACTTGTGTCTCTCCATCTCTCCCCAGCCTGGAGTGTGTGTGTCGCTGGTCAACCCTCAGCCCTGCAACGGACAGTTCTCCACAACGGTGGAGGTCCGGCAGGGAGACAGCGGAGACAGCATCATCCGCCGGCTGGCCAAGGTCAACCGGCTCATCAAAGGTCAGTGAGATAAACGGCAGACGTTCACTAATGATGCTTAAGAACCAGAACTAGTCTGTATCACAAGAAGGGAAAAGAAGGGGAGCGTTTTTACTGTTTTGAGGTAAAAATGTCTTTAAACCGTTGAGTCAGTGTCTCAAACTTGCATTCTCTCTACTGGCCAGCAGGGGGCGACTCCTCCCGTTAACATTGGAAACATGAGTTTACGGTTTAATTCACTAGTTTCAAGCGTACTGGATCCCAGCATGATGTTTATTTAGTAAACAATGGTCACATTTAGAGTCAAATAGAGCGTAAAGCAGGGGGTTCTTTAAGGGGCGGGGCTAATTGACATAATTATAATTATTTTAAGTTATGGCCCAGCTTACTAGTCTTAACATGCAGACTTGAAACTATATATATATATATATATATATATATATATATATATATATATATATATATATATATCTCATATATATGTAATATATATTTTTATATTTAAATGTAAACAAATATATATAATTATATATTTATATATAAAAAATTATATATATATAAAATTTAATTTATTATCTCATAAACAAATGTCACATTTTGAGTCAAATAGAGCGTAAAGCAGGGAGTGCTTTAGGGGCGGAGCTACAGGTCGCTACCGCTATTAGCACCGTGTGTAGTCTCTACTACGGCGCCGCTCCTCCACGCCAAATATGACCGCGTCCGTTTCGCTAGTTGCAAGAAGCCAAGATGGCGACGGTCAAAACGTCGACGCACAAAACCAATAAAAATGAAAACCGTCCCGTTCATTCTCATCTTTTCTCTCTCTCCATCCCCCACGTCTCCCCCTCTCTTCTCTGATTCTCCATTCTCTCCATCACTCGCTAACTGCATCATTCTTTCCCCTCCTCCCCTTGGCGTCCTGCTCATCCCTCCCGCGTGTCTCACTCCTCTTCTTCCCCTCTTCTCGTGTAACCCTTCCATCTTTTCTCTCTCTCTCTCTCTCTCTCCTCTCGACTCTGCCTCCTGCCCCTCCCCCAGACCTGTCCAGAGTGAAGTTGATGCGGTACGAGGACCCGGTGCGGGGGCCCCGCCGGGTGCCCGTCCTGGGCCTGGAGGAGCAGGGCAAGCTGCCCGTCAACAACAAGGCTCTGTTCGACGTGGACCTGCAGCAGAACCGCGTCACGCTGGCCGACAACGGGCTCACGGTGGACATCGGGAACTCTCTGGTGTACCTGGTGCTCTAGAGTGACCTCCTCTCTCTCTCTCTCACACACACACACACACACACACACACACACACACACGCGTTGGGCACATGCAGCGGGGAATTATTTGATAAATTGCGTCATTAATTGTAGCCCAAAAAAAGCTCATTTTGACTCAAAGCCATAGAACATGCATGTCTGCGTTTGTGAATACATACATGTTCTATGTTCTATGTTGGCACACGGACATCCGGTTCTGTTTTTTTAATTATGTGAAAAAAAAAGAAAATAGCATTTTTTTATTTTATTTATCCTAGACTTTCCCTTAAGGACAACAGGATTTGTTATCTGTTTATTTTTGTCGTCCGTTTTTCCATATTTTTTACAGCGAACAATTGGTATATTTTTCTCTTGGATCTTTTTTTCTTTTCTTTTCCGAACAATATTCTTCTCATTTCGCCGGCCGGCCGCACGCCGTCCCTCGCGTCGTGTCGGCCAATCGGACGGCTTTTCCTGTGTTCCTAAGGGGGGGGGGGGGGGGTGCTCGTGTCGCTTGGGCTTTCCAGGGAAATAATAAAGCGTATGAAGTATTCTGCCTCCTTGTTTATTGTTTTCTCGCTGAAGACTCTTTTCTTTCAAAGGATTTCCCACGGGAACACAAGGCTGTGAGTCGTGGTTTGGGCGGAGCCTCTTCAGATCGTCTTCTAGACTCTAGAGGAGCGCCATCATGAGCGGCTTAGAGACCTTTGACGAGGTGGAGTGGAGACGCAAAGGAAACGGGAAATAAAAGCTTCAGTTGACGCCATCAATGAGAGAAACTGAAGCTTTTTAGGGAAATATATTCACTTTGATGCCGAGTATTAAGATACTAGCCCATATGATATATGTATATATATATATAATTATATATTTATATAATTATTTATATAATATATATATATATATATATATATATATATATAATATATAAATGTTTTATATGTATACAAATATATATATAGTATTAAGATACTAGCCCATATGATATATATATATATAATTTTATATTATATATATAATATAGTATATGTATATATATATAATTATTTATACAATTATAAATATATATATAATTATATATTTTTTATATGTATACAAATATATATAGTATTAAGATACTATATAATGATGTATTTATATATATATAATTTAATTTATTAAAATTAAGCTAACATTTTAAGTTAGCTTAGCATACAGACTGGAAACGGGGCTCAGGTCAAAGGTCACCACGTCTCCCTCCAGCACCGCTAAAACTCGCTGAGAAATAATGAATATGTTGGATGATCACTTCTGACACACACACACACACACACACACACACACACACACACACACACACACACACACCATCAGTCTCAATGTAAAGGTGAAAGCCTGAGCCCCGGGTATTTCTCTGGTATTTCTCTTCATCTTTCACTTCACATCTGTGTGTGTGTGTGTGTGTGTGTGTGTGTGTGTGTGTGTGTGTGTGTGTGTGTGTGTGTGTGTGTGTGTGTGTGTGTGTGTGTGTGTGTGTGTGTGTGTGTGTGTGTGTGTGTGTGTGTGTGTGTGTGTGTGTGTGTGTGTGTGTGTGTGTGTGAATGATTGTGTGTATGAATCTTAGCTACTCCCCTCAGCGTGTGTATGAATGTGTGTGTAACCCTTAGCTCCTCCCACCAGTGTGTGTATGAATGTGTGTGGACCGTAGCTCCTCCCACCTGTGTGTGTGTGTGTGTGTGTGTGTGTGTGTGTGAATGATTGTGTGTATGAACCTCAGCTCCTCCCACCAATGTGTGTGTGTGTGTGTGTGGACCGAAGCTCCTCCCACCAGTGTGTGGAGGGCCTTCAGGTCCATTTAAATCAGTAATCCCCTCGATCAGAGTTCAGCTGGTGGGCGTTAATCGTCCCCCCCCCCCCCCCTGTGAAGTCACAGACAGAAGGCGACTGCCAGACTTATCTCTGTCACACAGCTTCTGACCCGAGCCACTGGACTGCTGCTTTATCTGCACACACACACACACACACACACACACACACTCACTGGAGAAGTGTCTCCTCCTCCTCCTCCTCCTCCTCCTCTCTCCCAGCAGCTTGTCGTAATGGACCAGATGACAGTCACACAGCAGTAAGTTCTTCTTCTTCTTCTTCTACTTCTACTTCTACTTCTACTTCTACTTCTACTTCTACTTCTACTTCTACTTCTTCTTCTTCGTGAGCTGTTTCTTTGACAGCAAACAGCTCACTTATCCTACTGGGGTTATTTTAAGTTAATAATTATATATATATATATATATATATATATATATATATATATATATATATATATATATATATATATATATAATTTTAACTTACATTTATTATAATTATTTTAAATTATGGCCTTTAGCCAGCTGACTATTCTTACCATGGAGACTTGAAACATGTGTATGCAGATGTATATATATATATATATATATATGTATATATATATACTATGTATATATACTGTATATATATATATATATTTGTATATATATTATGTTCAAATTATAGATATACAATTATACATCATATATATATATATCATTATATATAATGATATATATGTATATATGTTGATATAAATAAATATATATCATTATATATATATATATATATATATATATATATATATATATATATATGTAATTTATTAAAATCAAACTAACATTTTAAATAAATAAAATAAACTCTAATTCCAGACCGAGGCCGCCGCCCCCCCGCGGCTCGCCGTCAGCGCTCCAGGAGGAGGGGGCGGGGGGCGTGGCCACAGGAAGTGACGGCGCCTCGTGGTCGAGCGACCCGGCGCTCACGCAGCCCGGCCTCGGCGTAACCACGACGACCGTCACCATCGTCACGCAGACGGGAGGAGTCTGGAGCAGCGGCCTGCTGGACGTCTGCGGGGACCGGACCACGTGTAACGCCACACACACACACACACACACACACACACACACACACACACACCATCAGTCTCAATGTAAAGGTGAGAGTCTGAACCCCTGGTTGTGAAAAACATCTTTCACTTCACTGAGTTTGTATGAGTGTGTGTGTGTGTGTGTGTGTGTGTGTGTGTGTGTGTGTGTGTGTGTGTGTGTGTGTGTGTGTGTGTGTGTGTGTGTGAATGAATGTGTGAATGTGTGTATGAGTGTGTGCATGATTGTCTGTGTGAATATGAATTGAATGTGTATGTGAATCGGAGTGTGAAAATGTGTATGAGTCTGTGTGTATAAGTGTGTGTATAAATGTGTGTATGAGTGTGTGTATAAATGTGTGTATAAATGTGTGTATGAGTGTGTGTATAAATGTGTGTGAACCGTAGCTCCTCCCACCAGTATGTGAATGTGTGCATGAATGTGTGTGTATATGAGTGTGTGTATGCGTGTGTGTATGCGTGTGTGTATAAGTGTGTGTGTGTGTGTGTGTATGAATGTGTGTGTGAACCTTAGCTCCTCCCCTCAGTGTGTGGGTCTTTCAGGTCCATTTAAATCAGTAATTCAGAGCTTCATGACCTATTGTTTGCTCCATTATTTTGTTATTTTCTCGTCACACACACATACACATACACATATACACGCACACACACCTACACACCCCCGCAGTGTGCTCACCTGCTGCTTCCCAGGTGTGCTGGGCGCTGTGGCGCCGTGCTGTCTGGACCTGAGTCTGGCTCACCGGTCCGGAGAGTGCCTCTGGCTGCCTCTGCTGCCCGGATCCACCCTCGCCATGCGGGTCGGCATCCGGGAGCGCTTCAAGATACGGGTGAGTGTGTGTGTGAGTGTGTGTGAGTGTGTGTGTGTGTGGGTGTGTGTGTGTGTGCGTGTGAGTGCAAAAAAAAACAACATACACTACGAGTCAAAAGTTTTAGAACACGCCCATTTAAAAAAGCTTTTATTGAAATGCAGTGAATAACCTGACGTGGAACTTAAAGGCATATTTTAGGGTTATTTATAACTCTAATATGTCACATACGTGTGTCCTGGTTTGTTTGTTTAATCTTCCTTCAAATTACAATCCAATAGCCGAGCATCACACTGAATGAGATAATCCCCGGGCACTAGGACCTGGGGGAGGCTTCTGGCCGTGGGGCCAAATGAGCATAAAAGAATCCCTCTGACCCTGAAACTCTAACGATAGACATCAGGGGTCGCCCAGTTTGTTTTATTTTATTAAAACATCCCCATGCTTACCACTCTCTTTGGGGCTTAGCCCCCCCCCCCTTCCTTAAATCCTAAAAACGCCAGTGGCTACCAGTAGATATTTGATACTAAAGTGTTTTAGATTTTCTGTTTCATCTGTTTCCATTTCAAATTAAAAGCCCACTTTCCTGTTGAAAGAATCCCTTCAGTAAAAAGAAATGGCTTTTATTGTGAAATATTTTTTAGGACCATTTTTTTATTTGCTTAGCAGGAAACCACTCCTAGATTATGATAACACATGTTTTCTCTCCAGGTGACGCATACGGTCCACAGACAAAACAAAAACTCCAAAACTCATCATCTTGACTTTATACAAGCACTTCTAATCCTGCATCTATAGAATATTTCAATAACATAAAAAACTCAACTCTGTTTACATTTCAAATTAAAAGCCTGCGAGTTTTCCTGTAAACAGAATCCCTTCATTAAAAAAGAAAAAAAGGCTTTTATTGTGAAATATGTTCAGGGCTTTCTAGGGACGTGTTTTGACGCCATTCACCTCTTGTTGTTGTTGTTGTTGTTGTTGTTGTTGTTGTTGTTGTCGTCCTGCTCAGGGCAGTGTGTGTGAGGACTGGACCGCAGTGTGCTGCTGCTACCCTCTGGCTGTGTGCCAGATGATACGAGAGACGAAGAGGAGGATGAAGAGGCAGACCTACCACGTGGTCACCGCCCTCCAAAGCTCCTGAACAAGAGGAGGCCGACAGCGGGAGGGCTCTCAACGCCCGGAGAGGTCGTGAGGGTCGTCAGAGGTTGTGAGAGGTCGTTAGAGGTCGTCATGGTCGTGAGAGTTCTTCAGAGGTCGTTAGAGGTCGTCAGAGGTCGAGAGAGGTTGTGAGAGGTTGTGAAAGGTCGTGAGAGGTCGTCAGAGGTTGTGAGAGGTCGTGAGAGGTCGTGAGAGGTCGTCAGAGGTTGTGAGGGGTTGTGAAAGGTCGTGAGAGGTCGTGAGAGGTCGTCAGAGGTCGTGAGAGGTCGAGAGAGGTCGTGAGCGGTTGTGAGAGGTCGTCAGAGGTCGTGAGAGGTTGTGAGGGGTTGTGAAAGGTCGTGAGAGGTCGTCAACGGTCTTGAGAGGTTGTGAGAAGTCGTGAGAGGTCGTGAAGGGTCGTGCGAGGTTGACCTTTCATTCCACAATAAACATCAGCAGAGCTCAGCGGTGTGTGTGTGTGTGTGTGTGTGTGTGTGTGTGTGTGTGTGTGTGTGTGTGTGTGTGTGTGTGTGTGTGTGTGATGAAGACCTCCGCTCTGCTGGGCCTCTTCCTCACATGGTAGTCACACACTTTCTGTAGGCGTACGACCTTTGACCTTCGACCTCATGTTGTGAACAGTCAGGGCCAACGGGCCCTAGAGACGTGTTAGTGATGTGTGATGGAGGGATGAAGATTCATCCAGAAGGAGAGAGAGAAGAGGAGAGAGAGAAGAGGAGAGGAGAGAGAAGAGGAGAGAGGTGCTCAGCGTATCCTAAAACAGTATTATACTGGTTAAAGGTAGTATTATATTGGTTTAAGGTAGTATTATTCTGGTTTAAGACAGTATTATACTGGTTTAAGGTAGTATTATACTGGTTTAAGATGGTATTATACTGGTTTATGGTAGTATTATACTGGTTTAAGGTAGTATTTCCTGGTTTAAGGTAGTATTATACTGGTTTATGGTAGTATTATACTGGTTTAAGGTAGTATTTCCTGGTTTAAGGTAGTATTATACTGGTTTAAGGTAGTATTATACTGGTTTAAGACAGTATTATACTTGTTTTAAGGTAGTATTATACTGGTTTAAGGCAGATAATACTTGTTTAAGGCAGTATTATACTGGTTTAAGGCAGATAATACTGGTTTAAGGCGGTATTATACTGGTTTAAGACAGATTATACTGGTTTACGGTAGTATTATACCAGCCCTTTGATGTGTTCTGAAGGTCACGAGACAAGATGACCTCTCAGGCACGAAGGAAACACCCACCTCTCTACACCTGGATGGACAAATCCACCCGACGCGGGGCATTCAGGGACACTACCAGCAAATCGGACTTGTCAGCATCCCTTTTAAACCCAAAGTGCAGCAGGTGAGCCACACGAGAGCCGAGCAGGTTCCTGAACGCCTCATCGGTCGTGACGGGTTGTTTCCTCGCTCTCATCGGGTCGGGATGCAGACGCTCGTCTGGTTACAGGTCAGCGGCTCACCTGAGTCTGACGGGAACAACGGCCATTTCCATACCTGTGCTACTCGTTCCTCTGGCTCTCGGGCTTTCACCCGTATTATTGAACGCAGCTCAGAACCACGAACCCAAAGCAGCAGAGCGAGTGTGTGGAAGACGTGTTGACGGGTCCTCGAAGGCCACGCGTGTGCATTAATGAACTCACGGATGTGGCGCCCGGCCTGAACTGGGAGGAAGTGGATTGCGAGAGAGAGATGTGAATTATAATTAGATCTTATTATCATATTTTACTGACTGAACAGTTAATCTGCTGCTCAGTTTGGGTTTTCAAAGGGATTATTTATTTTAAAAATGTCAGGGTTATTAGTGGGATTGAAACGTATTTATATGGAAGATGTATGTGGATATATATATATATATATATATATATATATATATATATATATATATATATATATAAAATATATATATGTATATATATATAGAGATGTATATATAAAGGAAATTAAAATAATATATATATATGTATATATAAAGAAAATTAAAAATAATATATATATATATATATATGTATATATAGATGTATATATATATTTTTATATATATATATAAAGAAAATAAAAATAATATATGTATGTATATATATGTATATAGATGTGTGTATATATATCTATATATATATATATATATATAGATATATATATCTATATATATAAAGAAAATAAAAATAATATGTATACATGTGTATATATATATAAATAAAATAAAAATGATCTATATATATGAATATATATAGATGTGTGTATATATATATATATATATATATTATTTTTAATTTTCTTTGTTATTTTTCTTTATTTTATCAAAATGTTTTGATTTATTTGTTTATGATAATTTAGGATAGGGTTATATAAGCATGTTTTGCTTCTACCTACCTTTTCAGTCTTTATTTTTTGTATATTATATCGGATAATATTCTATTCTATTCTATTGCATTTATTGACACAACAACAATTTAAAATGTACATTATTTTAGTTGTTAAACATCCCCTGACTGTGTGTTATTGCCTCTGCATCCACAGCTTTACAATGAGTTGGTACATTGGAACGCTAATAAACTTTTAAAATGTCCTTTATTTATGTCTGTATTCACATATATTGTCCTGTATTTATTCTTCAAACTGCTCCGCAGTCATCGCTGCCATAACGCGGACATGTAACGATCCTCCTGAGCCCCCGTAAAACACAAGAGGTGGTTTTACCCGCCATGAGTTATTCATCATACATGTTCCAGGGCGAGCCCACATGAGAGGGTCAAACTATTCTGGTTTCTACTTCGGGACTTTAATGATGTCGCTTTGGATTCACCCGAATACACACATGGAGCGAGGAGGAGTGTGTGTGTGTGTGTGTGTTATGAGTGTGTGTGTTATGAGTGTCTGTTATGTGTGTGTGTGTGTTTGTGCTTCCAGTTAAACCTCAAACCTTTTTACATCATGTACGTTATACTACTTGTATATTGTCACACACACACACACACACACACACACACTCAAGCACACACATGCACACACATCACACACGTACACACACATACACATGCACGTACTGTACATCACACACATACACACACATACATCACACACACAACACCTGCACCCACACACACACACACACTCACACACACCTACACACAGACCCACGCACGCACACACACATCACAGCCTGGCCTTACGTCATCTGCTGGATTCACTTCCCTGCCTCGGCCTCCAGGGGGCGCTGTTGTCCCGCATCTGGACCCCCAGCTGCTGCTTCTGCTCCACGGCGGCTCGGTCCTCAAGAGCTGGTCTGGGGTCAGAGGTGGAGACTTCATAGAGGTCATAGAGGTCATAGAGGTCAGAGGTCGTGGTCCGATCCGTGGGTCTGACTCTCCTGATGTTGTTTCCTGCCGCCTCAGTGAGGAGACGACGTCCCCACGGACACATCGCGTGTGGAGGACCGGCTGTTATCACCACGGCCCCCAGGGTGTGTGTGTGTGTGTGTGTGTGTGTGTGTGTGAGCGTGTGTGTGTGTGTGTGTGTGATGCAGTATGAATCCCCCCCCCCCCCCTCCCCCTCAGGTTACAGTAACCAGCGGCACCAAACACAACACACGGCACGGGGAGGGAATACACCCGGCCTCGGAGCGCCACGTGACGGAATAACAACCGGCTGCAGGTGTGTGTGTGTGTGTGTGTGTGTGTGTGTGTGTGTGTGTGTGTGTGTGTGTGTGTGTGTGTGGTGTGTGTTGCTTCCCCAAACTACACACTCACATTTCTGATATGGCTTTTTAATGGATTCCCCTCCCCTGGCGTCTCCTCCTCCTGAATGCATATCTTCCTCTCGATTGTCTTCCCCCCTCCCCCCTCCTCCCCCCTCCTTTCTCCGCAATCATTTCATTTCTTCTCCTCCCTTTGCTCTCTTTTACTTAATTCCCCGTCTTCCCGACTGCTGCTCGTGTGAATTGTGAATGAAGAGAGGAGGAAAGAGAAGAGGAAAGAGAGGAGTGGAGGGAGGAGGAAAGAGAGGAGGAAAGAGGAGTGGAAGGAGGGGGAAATAAAGGAGGAAAGAGGAGTGGAAGGAGGGGGAAATAAAGGAGGAAAGAGGAGTGGAAGGAGGGGGAAAGAAAGGAGGAAAGAGAGGAGTGGAGGGAGGGGGAAAGAGAGGAGGAAAGAGGAGTGGAGGGAGGGGGAAAGAGAGGAGTGGAGGGAGGGGGAAAGAGAGGAGGAAAGAGGAGTGGAGGGAGCACTCATCCCCCTGGTTATACTTCTATCCAGGACAACAAGCAGCACACCTGGGGTTTACTATCTCTCTCTCTCTCTCTACCTCTCTCTCTCTCTCTCTCCCTCTCCCTCTCTCTCTCTCTTTTCTTATCTCCTTCTCTCTGATACCCTTTTGTTTAATCCTTGTGGTTCCTATGTGTCGCTCAGTATTATACTGGTTTAAGACTGTCTAATACTGGTTTGAACCAGTATAATACTGGATTACACCAGACATGATTATACTGGTTCAAACCAGTATAATACTGGTTTAAGATGGTCTAATACTGGATTAAACCAGTATTATACTGGAGTTTAATACACATATTACTGTTTCAAGACCGTCTTAAACCAGTAATATACTGGTTTAAAGCAGTATAAAACTCTCTCTTACACACACACACACACACACACACACACACACACACACACACACACACACACATCATCATCATCATCGTCATGCTGGGTGGC
This sequence comes from Liparis tanakae, assembly GCA_036178185.1. Classification (NCBI taxonomy): domain Eukaryota; kingdom Metazoa; phylum Chordata; class Actinopteri; order Perciformes; family Liparidae; genus Liparis; species Liparis tanakae. The sequence continues at coordinate 1,447,001 of CM070088.1, read as the reverse complement.
CTGCAGCTAACAGCTGTAGAAGCCTTGGTAGTGTGTGTGTGAGTCGGTGGTGTCGTCCTGTGTGTGTGTGTGTGTGTGTGTGTGTGTGTGTGTGTGATGATGGGAGCTTGTGATTGGTCGACTCCTCACACTAACAGGCGGTTTTATAGATGTTTTACTCCCCGACAGACGCACACTTCTTCTGTGGTTTGACTTCAAAAGACTTCCACAACACCAGAGAGACGCGCTTTAGTCCGGATTATATTAAGTTATATCATATCGTATCATATTATATCATATTATATTATATTATATTATATTATATTCCTCTCTGCTAAAGAATGGGTTCTTAAATTCCTGGATGACAAGCAGAGCTCCATGCAGCTGCCGGTGGCAGATGGCTTTAAGCCCCTTTGGCATTCATCTAAATAAACAAATATGAGCAACGGCGGATCATATTTAATTATTTTGAGGTATTTTTAGAAGTTTAAAAACATTAAAGCTGTTGATGGTTAATTGAGTAACGTGACATATTGCTCATATCAATAGAAGCAGTTTAATACTGCTCCATGTTTACGGTGAGGTGAATAACGGGTTTTATACATTTGATTTATTCATATGTAACTAAGCAGAAACACAACTCTCCACTTTAAAGTTGACATTAAAGGCTTTTATCAACTTTAAGAAGAGGTCTGACGTGACCTCGTTCACACGACCGCTCAGCCGTCTGGGGTCGAGTAGAAACGTAAGGAAACGGTTTCTCTCAATGAAGATCACATTAAGAGAATCTTAAATCCTCTCTCTACATAGTTAATGTGTAACGACTATTCTCTGGTGTTAATGAAGTCTCTACATAGTGTGTAGAGGCCCATCTCCATGTTCTAGTGGTACATTGTGTTATCGCCTTAGAAGACGAGCAGAGGGATAAACCCTGTTTATGTGAGCGCAGCTGAAAACAGTTATGCTGGTGAGAGAAGCTATAAAACTGGCCTTCCTTTGAGCCACAAGAATAACTAAATTAATATTAACAATAACAATCATTATTTATAACCTCCTCAATATCTTGACTAGATTTTATATTAATTTTGCAATTTATTTAATAAATAAAAGTGTGAGTTTTGATGGAGAACACCAAATTGTCTGGGTGACCCCAAACTTTTAAACATTAATGTTTATGTTAGGAAAGAAACACGTCAAATAGCTTATTAGGTTTAATAAGAAATATGTATATATATATATATGTATATATATATATATATATATATATATATATATATATATATGTATGTATATATATCTAAATAAATAAAACATCTTTATTGTTCAAAGAGATAATCATCAGGATCATTTCTTCCATAGCTCTCGACGTTTACTGCAGAAATATCCTCCATGTATCCACCTGGAGAAGTTCAAGCTGAGGGGGGAGGTGTGTGTGTGTGTGTGTGTGTGTGTGTGGGGGGTAGTAAACACTCTGTGTGGAGGTGTCACGGTGGATTATTTCTCATGACAACTTCAAAGTGCATGTTTAGGCCAGAAGCTCTTTTTGGCATTTCACTGCGATGAGAAAACAGTCACTTCACACAGAGACCCTTCTTGTAGGGACCCCCCCTCCCCCCTCCCCCCTCCCCCATCCCCCCACCACCATGACCCCCAGGGCCTCTGGTCTCTCAAAAATATCATGTTGCAATATGATGAATATCCCTGTAAAAAATATATTAGAATCAACATTTATTACTTTGGATTTCCTGTCTGACTTTCAAACCCTGTGCATCTCTCACTCATATATATATATATATATATACATTTATATAACTATATATATACATATATAACTATATATATATAGTTATATATATATATAAATAAAAATACATTTGTATATATATATATATAACTATATATATATACATTTATATAACTATATATATACATATATAACTATATATATAACTATATATATAAAAATACATTTATATAACTATATATATATACATATATAACTATATATATATATATATATATATATATATATATATATATATATATATATATATATATATATAGTTATATATATATATATATATATATATATATATATATATAAATAAAAATACATTTGTATATATATATATATATATATATATATATATATATACTGTATGTATGATGCATTTTGGGATTTTGGGGGTTTTTCTTGGAGGACTTCAGTCTCTTGGATTTGCAGCTTATCTAATAATAATAATAATAATAATAATAATAATAATAATAATAATAATAATAATAGATTTATTTTATATTTTATATTCTCATATTAATCTCTTCATATGGAAATAAACCTTACAGGGATAAATGTGTAGTTCACAGATATTAAATGGAAATTATATTTGAGGCCTGAAGGACACAAGACGACCACAACCACTATGCACGGTGTGTGTGTGTGTGTAGTGTAGTGTAGTGTGTGCAGTGTGTGCAGTGTGTGTAGTGTAGTGTAGTGTGTGCAGTGTGTGTGTGTAGTGTGTGTAGTGTAGTGTAGTGTGTGTAGTGTAGTGTAGTGTGTGTAGTGTGTGCAGTGTGTGTAGTGTGTGTAGTGTGTGTAGTGTGTGTCCACCTCCATAGCTCACGTGACATGAAGGGTTGTTAGTGTGTGTTGCGCAACACTTTTATCTCTACAACACGCTTCCGCCCGGGCTGCAGTGATGTGGGTGTTCTCTCATCTGGCATGTGTGTGTGTGTGTGCATGTGTGTGTGTGCACGTGTGTGTGTGCATGTGTGTGTGTGTGCACGTGTGTGTGTGCATGTGTGTCATTACTACATGTCAAAAGTCTGCAGTGCCTCGGTAAGTATGGAAAAATAACTGGTGTGTATCGCAAAGGCTGAAATGATGTGGAGAGAAAGAGAGAGAGACAGAGAGAGGTAGAGAGAGACAGAGAGAGGTAGAGAGAGAGAGAGACAGAGAGAGGAAGAGAGGAAGAGAAGAGAATGAGAAAGAGAGAGGAACATATCGTTCTCTCTCCTCCCCAAATCCCAGCAGCCACTGGGACCCCCCCCCCCCCCCACCGACCGTCTCTCTCTTTCATCCCTCTACCCCCCCTCTACTTCCTTTATCACATACACACAAACACACACAGACACATACACACACACACACACAGGCTGATTACTCCTTCAGAAAGATAAACTGTGTGTGTGTGTGTGTGTGTGTGTGTGTGTGTGTGTGTGTGTGTGTGTGTGTGTGTGTGTGTGTGTGTGTGTGAGAGAGAGAGACGGTCACACAGGTGGAGAGTTGAAAGATGAAAGATGGTTTTCCATCATCCAGCATGATAGCTATGATATTACCCCCCCCCCCCACCATAGAGAGACACTACCCCCCCCACACGCACACACACACCTCTAGGTGAGTGAGTGTGTGTGTGTGTGTGCGTGCGTGCGTGTGTGTGTGTGTGTGTCATAGTCGTGTCACTCAGAGATATAAGCCGAGGACTTCCTTCGACATGTGTGTGTGTGTGTGTGTGTGTGGGGGGGGGTTCCAAATCACTCACTCCCCGTGATCATGTGATCATGTGATCATGTGATCATGTGATCATGTGATCATGTGATCATGTGATGTCATGAAGCTTTAACCTCCTTCAGGTCCAGTGATGGAACCCGTGTGACTCCTGATGTCCACGGTGTGAGACGTCTCTTCAGAACATCTCCTCCTCCTCTTCCTCCTCCTCCTCCTCTTCCTCTTCCTCCTCCTCCTCCTCTTCCTCCTCTTCCTCTTCCTCTTCCTCCTCCTCCTCCTCCTCATGTGGAGGGCTATAAATAAACCACAACCCCCCCTCGTCTTGTGAGGATGAAACGTCAGTTAAACGAAGAGAGAGACAGAAGGAGAGCGATGAGGCGCATCTCTCCATTCCTCCATCTCTCCGTCCCTCCATCTCTCCATCTCTCCGTCCTCTCATCCCTCCATCTCTCCATCCCCTCATCTCTTCTCCGTTTCATAACTTCTTCAATACACCGTTGAAAACTCACATCTCTCCTCGCTGGTTGTCGTCAGTGAAGCTTCTTTATCGCTAACTTTAACATGAACACTTCGTTTCTACTTGAATAAAGAGGAAGTAAAGAGACGTATGGAAGAAAGAGAGAGGAAAGAGAGAGGAAAGAGAGAAGAAAGAGAGAGGAAAGAGAGAGGAAAGAGAGAGGAAAGAGAGAAGAAAGAGAGAGTAAAGAGAGAAGAAAGAGAGGAAAGAGAGAAGAAAGAGAGAAGAAAGAGAGAGTAAAGAGAGAAGAAAGAGAAGAAAGAGAGGAAAGAGAGAAGAAAGAGAGAGTAAAGAGAGAAGAAAGAGAGAGGAAAGAGAGAGGAAAGAGAGATGAAAGAGAGAAGAAAGAGAGAAGAAAAATAGATGAAAGAGAGAAGAAAGAGAAAAGAAAAAGAGAAGAAAGAGAAGAAAGAGAAAAGAATGCAAGGAAAGAGAGACACCAACAGGAGCCGGAGAGCGGGGGACTCGATGGAGGTTTTTGTTCTGACTCAGGAAACATC
>CM070088.1:1435000-1437500 GCA_036178185.1 Liparis tanakae | reverse complement strand
AGTGAAAAATAAGAATAAATGAATAAGTGATGATGTATGGATCGATATCGTCAGCCCAGAGTTACATCCGTCATAACTGTAGTATTTCTATACTGACAGCTAAATATTGAATAATATAAACATATATATATATATATATATATATATGCTGTATTTCCATATATTGAACCCCATTAGCAATATAAAAGTGAAATATAAAGTCTGGTACATGAGAAAACTCAAATGGCACAGATGGTGCCCAAATGGGCCCAAATGCCCATATTTGAGAACTCGCCTAAACTCTCTTTACTCACGAGGCTCTAACTTTGTTCTGCTTCACTTTTTAAATATCAAACTTTGCAGGAAACTTCTTCACATATTGTGCCATGATGTCGAGGAAGTTCAAACCGTTCAGCTGCATCGTTCCAAAGATATGATCATAATAATAACAACTGCTTTTTACAAGATGGAATATATATATTTTTAAAACATGTGTGCTGTGTGACATTTTTATCTTAACCAGTAACATATGAGCTGATAGTGATAGTTACACATCTGGAGTATTCGCACAAGTATTTACTTTTACTATTACACAAAAAATATTCAAATATCCTAATATAGAGAAGATACACCTTTTTCTTTTTTTCTTCTTTTTTTTCGAGTTTGGGTATGTTTTTTTCAGATTTTTTTTCCGAAGCCTTAAAAATAAGCTGGTGTTAAAAAAGTAAATTGTCTAAATAAAACACTTAAAACCAGCTCATTTAATTTATTGTTTCACGTACTAGTAATTCGTACATCTGGATGATGTCATCACAACACAGTTACCTGAACAGGAAGAAATCAAGATACTACAATAAATACATATGTATGAATATAGACGTCTTACACACAGCATCCTTTGCATCCTCAAAGGTATTAATTACTCTGATTGGTAGTTACTTCTACTAATTAGTCATTTTATTTAGTCCAAATGGAAGTTTAAAAAAAAAAAAATCACAAACTAAAAAACCCCAATATGTTTAGTCAGACTATAGTCAACTTTAAATCCCTTGAATCTATCCCTGTTGGTGTGGCCTGAGCCTCCTGAGTGGATCAGAACCTCTGGCTCCGGGTTCTCCTGCGGCGCCTCGCTGCTCCTCAGGATAATCTTAATTAGCTCTCAGAGCGGCGTGACGCTTCAATCCCGGTTCAACGATGATGGATTACGCGTTTGTCTGCGATAACCTTTATTATGCTGAGGGGAACGCACCGTCACCTGCAGGTGGCTGATGCATCGGGACAGGAAGGTTGGGATAAGAAGATACTGTCGCTGGTGTAACACACACACACACACACACACACACACGCACACACACACACACACACACACACACACACACACACACACACACACACACACACACACACACACACACACACACACACACACACACACACACACACACACACACACACACGCACACACACACAGGCACACACACACACGCACGCACACACACGCGCACCCACACGCACACACACACACACACACACACACACACACATACACGCATACACACACACACACACACACAGACACACACACACACACACACACATACACACAGACACACACACACACAAACACACACATACACATACACACGCACACACACACACACACACATACACGCACACACACGCACACACATGCACACACACACACGCACACCCACACACACACACACGCACACCCACACATGCACACACACACACACACATACACGCACACACACACACACGCACACACACACTTACACACACACACACACACACACAAAAGACGTCGGGAGATTTACCAAATGCCTTTGATCAAAAATCATACTTCAAACAAATTATTAGAGATTAATAAACACACAGAACACACGGCACAGGTTTCTGCTCACAGACACGGTTCTCAGATGGTTCTTTAAAAGGATGTGTGGTTCTACGAAGAACCATCACCTAGAACTTTTAAAGGTTCTCTGTGGAACCATAAATGGTGCCTTGAAGAACCATTTTAAAGGTTCTTTGAGACACCTTTATTGGTTCTTTGAAGAACTTTTTAAGGAAATGGTTCTTTAATTGAAAGGTTCTCTGAGACACCATATTAGGTTCTTTGACAAACTTTTTAACGAAATGGTTCTTTAAAGAACCCTAGTTTGAAAGGATCTTTGAGGAACCAGAAATGGTGCCTTAAAGAACCATTTTAAAGGTTCTTTGAGACACCTTTATTGGTTCTTTGAAGAACTTTTTAAGGAAATGGTTCTTTAATTAAAGAACCCTGATTTGAAAGGTTCTCTGAGACACCATATTAGGTTCTTTGACAAACTTTTTAACGAAATGGTTCTTTAAAGAACCCTAGTTTGAAAGGATCTTTGAGGAACCAGAAATGGTGCCTTAAAGAAACATTTTAAAGATTCTTTGAGACACCTTTAAAGGTTCTTTGAAGAACTCTTTAAGGAAATGGTTCTTGAAAGAACCCTGGTTTGAAAAGATCTTT
>CM070088.1:1425000-1427500 GCA_036178185.1 Liparis tanakae | reverse complement strand
ACCGTGACCTTGATGTTCTCCATCTGACTCTTATCATTCATTTATTATTCTACGGCAAAACTCTGGACCAATCAGAACGGTCGCAAAGTCTCATCGCAAGTGTTGAGTAACGGAACTCGAACACATCGAATTTAATTTATTCAAAGCAGAACAACAAACATCTTGAAGACTAATTAACTTAATGTTCAACAGGCTGTCAAAAAATAATATATAATATATATAACTTATAATATATATATATATATATATTATACAATTATATTATATATAAAATATTTATATATATAAAAAAAAAAAATATATATATATATATATATATATATATAAATGATACATATATATTTATTTGTATATATATATACAACTGTTAAAAGGTTTGGGGTCACCCAGACCATTTTGTGTTTTCCATAAAAAAACACATTTTTATTGATCAAATACATTGCAAAATGAATATATAATATATTAAAGACATTAAAAAGGTTATAAATAATGATTGTTATTGTAAATATGAATGTTGTTCTTCTTGTGGCTCAAAGGAAGGCCAGTTTTACAGCTTCTCTCACCAGCATAACTGTTTTCAGCTGCGCTCACATAAATACGGTCTCAATGGTTTTCTACCCCTCTGCTCGTCTTCTAAGGCCATAACACAATGTACCACTAGAACATGGAGATGGGCCTCTACACACTATGTAGAGACTTCATTATAACCAGAGAATAGTCATTACACATTAACTATGTAGAGAGAGGTTTAAGATTCTTTTAATGTGATCTTCATTGAGAAAAAACAGTGCTTTGAAAAAAAGGACATTTCTAAGTTTTTCTTCTTTTTCTAATCGACCCCAAACTCCTGAACGGTGATGTATATTGTAAGTGGATATCATGTCATGTGACCTTTCATATGTGATGAACACGCGTCACACATCAACATGTATGAACCTCCCGCCCCGTGACCTGCAGGCCGAGCGCGCCCTGGAGACTCCTCCCCTTATTTGGTCTTGCTCATCCCAGTCCTATACTTAGTTACCCACGCATACTTGTGATAGTTTGGTTCGTCTAATTTCCCGGTCTGTATAGTTTTAAAACATCCGCCAATGCACTCATACAATTTGGAGAGATTTAATTATCACATAAGAACTTCTACATATATTAAAAAGGGGCGTTACCTAAAATACCATGAAGGGAAACAACTAATCTGCATATCTGTCTCTACGAAATCCTCAAATTGAATTTCCATCACCACCTTTTACTCCACTTTTTACATCACGCCACTGAGTTTTGTTCTATTTCCTCTAAAAAGTAATAACTAAAGAGCATAAATTCAGCTGTATTCACGTCACGCGTGAAGCAGACGCTCACACGGCGTCGCAAACATCCGTCTGCATTAGCATTAGCATATGTTAGCGACTAATTTCACAGCCATTATGTTTGATTGAAACCACTCGAGACGCTGCTGCTGCAGGGGGGGGGGGGGGGGCAGTTAAAAACAGAGACATTTAAACTCAGGCCACGATCCTCTCTCTCCCTCTCTCTCCTCTCTCTCTCTCTCTCTCTCTCTCTCCCTCTCTCCCTCTCTCTCTCTTCACTCCAAAACATTTTATCACTCACTCCAGGAAGCTGAGTTCATTCCTCCCTCCGCATGTAAACTCTGTTTGGATGAAACGGTGTCTCTATTCCTCACTTCACACATACCATAGATAAAAACACACACATCTATTTGTATTTATCTTTTATTATAATTCAGAGATCCTCTGGACACGCGTGTGCCGATAATAACTTGGCAGATTAATATCGTGTGAACACGTCACCTCCACAAAGGGAACTAAACGTGGCTTTGCTTTCTTATTTCTTATTTCTTATTTCTTATTTCTTATTTCTTATTCCTTTCCGATCTTATCGTGAGGAAGAGGATTACCCTGAAGGATCTCCGCGGTGATGTAAGCAGCGTCCGCACGATGTAGGTTCATACTCAGAGGGCTTTACAGTCTGTTCACAGAGACATCCCTGACCTTTGACCTTTGACCTTTGACCTCACATCGGATCAGGAACAACTACCAAGAAATGGAGAAAGAAAGTTTCATGGGGAAAAAAAGTGAGGAACCCCTCAGGAGAGAACAGAGGAGGACCCCAGAACAATAGACGTCATGTGACCAGATGAACAATAGACGTCATGTGACCAGATGAACAATAGACGTCATGTGACCAGATGAACAATAGACGTCATGTGACCAGATGAACAATAGATGTCATGTGACCAGATGAACAATAGACGTCATGTGACCAGATGAACAATAGACGTCATGTGACCAGATGAACAATAGATGTCATGTGACCAGATGAACAATAGATGTGACCAGATGAACAATAGACGTCATGTGACCAGATGAACAATAGATGTCATGTGACCAGATGAACAATAGATGTGACTAGATGAACAATAGACGTCATGTGACCAGATGAACAATAGATGTCATGTGACCAGATGAACAATAGATGTGACCAG
>CM070088.1:1412500-1420000 GCA_036178185.1 Liparis tanakae | reverse complement strand
TCAATATATCAATATATATAAATATATATATATATGCATAATATATTTTATATAAATATATAAAAACACTTATATATATAAACTATATATATATATATATAAAATGTATATGCATATAAAAATAAAATGATATATATAAATTCATAAATATAGGATGTATAGAGGAAGGGAGGGCCACTAGAGAGGAAGACACAGAGTGAGAGGCGGTCAGAGTTGGAGAGGTTAGAGGCGGAGCCTGTGAAGACGTGCAGACGGAGGGATTCAACGAGAGTCTAACGGCGACACACTCTTCTACATCTCTAAACATCGCATCGTTGATGCCAAAACAACTTCTTTTCTTTCTGTCGTAAATCAGCTTGTGGTAAATCTGTTGACCTTCAGGTATCACGAGACCTCCCGTTCACAGGACCTGCGGTATTTGAAATAAAAAGCATAAATCAAAGTCCTTGAGCTACAACCAACAACGAAGAACCAGATTTCACAAGGAAGAGAACATGGATAACGTGGAGGGATATCTGATGTGAGGAGAGGACGACCTGAGGACCCCCAGAGGGGGAGACGACCCCGTCGGCAGGAACACATTGTATTTAGTCTCTTTGTGGGGTTAATCTTCTGTCTCCAGTGAACTAAAGAGTCGCCGTTGCCCCCGGCGTCAACAGGAAGCTCATCCTGAGACGCTGCTCGTCCTAATTGAGGTAGAGTCAGAGATCTGAGCGCCTCCTCCACGGCTGCTTGAGCTTCCAATCACGTGTGGACGATGAAGGAAGGTGATTCCTCCCTGAGCGATCTCTCTCGTCTCTATGGCGACGGGGTCGAGGCCCTCCTCCTCCTCCGACACGCATGAGAGAATCCACCGGAAATAAAGGTTCCTAAACGGTTCTTTAAAAGGTTTTGTGGCTTTACGAAGAACCATCACCTCCTGAAGCACCATCAGGGAAATGATGCCTGAAAGAACCATTTACGGTTCTTTGTGCAACCAGAAATGGTGCCTTAAAGAACCATTTACGGTTCTTTGTGCAACCGTAAATGGTGCCTTAAAGAACCATTTACGGTTCTTTGTGCAACCGTAAATGGTGCCTTAAAGAACCATTTACGGTTCTTTGCGCAACCAGAAAAGGTGCCTTAAAGAACCATTTTCTTTTGTTCTTTGAAGCACCTTTATATGTTCTTTGAAGAGATCTTTAAGGAAATGGTTCCTTAAAGAACCCTGGTTTGAAAGGTTCTTTGCGGAAACATAAATGATGCTTTAAAGAACCATTTTTGGAAGGTTCTTTGAGGCACCTTTAAAGGTTCTTTGAAGAACTATTTAAGGGAATGGATATTTAGAGAACCCTGGTTTGAAAGTTTCTCTGTGGAACCAGACACAGTGCCTTAAAGAACTATTTTCTAAGGTTCTTTGAGACACCTTTATCAGTTCTTTGAAGAACTATTTAAGGAAATGGTTCCTTAAAGAACCCTGGTTTGAAAGGTTCTCTTTCACCCTCTCTTCAAGGTTCTTTGGAGCATCTTTATATGTTATTTGAAGTACTATTTCAGTAAATAGTTGCTTGAAGCAAATATGTTGCTGTTTGACAACTTCGTGGTAGCAGAACTGGAACGTGGCGCCGGCCTCGGAGCCTCGGAGCCTCGGCGCCGCCGGCCGCCCGGAGACCCGAGGAGCTGCAGCATGAATTATCATCACGGCTCTAATCGGGGAACGGGGCTCAGGTGTTCCTTAATCCATGTGCCGATTGGATGGCAGCCTCCATCACGCCAACTGGCCCGGGGGGCGCTTGGCTCGGGGCGCCGCGCTCGGCTCAGACGGGCGCCGTTCCTCTGGCGCTCATATTATCATCCAACACGCTGATGTCTGAGGACGGCGCCGCACGGGAACCTCGGAGGCGACGGGGAAGCTGAGCTTCTCAACCTCTTTCCTGACATCTGCCTCTTCGTGTCCCTTTCCAGACGGAAGCAGAGGGTTCTCCTGAAGTGAAGAACGTCTTGGTGATGACAGCCGTCCATCGGGGGGGACATACGGCGCTCCTGCATCTCGTCTCGCATTTTACGACCAATCTCGGTTCCGAGGACATTTACAAATGTGAGAACAGACGTGTATTCATCATGTCACGGGCCGAATGATGTGATGTTAAAGGGCCACACACACGGCGAACTGACTCGTCTCTCTAGTCTCCTCTAATCGACACGTATTGATCGCCTGATGAACACAGATGGTTCCGGTTCTCTTTGACATAATCTATCCTCTGTGCTCAGAACTCTACGGGGAGAGGCTGAACACATGTGTTACTGCGGCTCACACAACTAACTATAACTATAACTAACTATGACTAACTATAACTATAACTAACTATGACTAACTATAACTATAACTAACTATGACTAACTATAACTATAACTAACTGTGACTAACTATAACTATAACTAACTGCAACTATAACTATAACTAACTGTAACTAACTATAAATAACTATAACTACAACTATAACTAAAACTAACTCTAACTAACTATAACTATAACTACAACTACAACTATAACTACAACTATAACTAACTATAACTAACTATAACTAAAACTAACTCTAACTAACTCTAACTAACTCTAACTAACTCTAACTAACTATAACTAGCTATAACTAACTATAACTACAACTAAAACTAACTCTCACAAACTATAACTAACTATAACTAACTAACAGGGCTGTACCTGGAAGAGAAGCTAGACATGGTTGGATGAAAGTCAGTACGTAGGTAGGTAGATAGATAGGAAAGTAAGTAAGTAGATAGGTAGGTTAGTAAGTAGGTTGGTAGGTAAGTAGGAAGGTAACCGATGCCATGTACAGCTCTGACAGGTGAATGACATAATTCCACCAGGATGATTCTAATAATGTTCATTTCCATTCATACAGACTTGACTTATAGGTGGCTCCATAATCAAAGCATCCTTTTTGGATTCCAATGCGTTTACCCGTTTCTCTGCATCCATCCATTTCTCATCCTTCTTTCATTCACCCCTTTATTTATGAGCCCCGGCTGAACAGATTACTATTCCCCGTCTGTTCCCCTCAGCGAGGCCTCCCTGAAGGATCGGGTATCGCGGCCGAGCAGGAGGGCGGCTGATTAACGAGCGGCGCGTACGGCGGCCGCGTTCACGTGAGGCGGTGAGCTGTTCTCGTGTTGCCGCTCCGGCTTCTCTGTTCTCTGAGGGAACAGCTGTGAGCAGCGCTCTGAAGGAAGAGGAGATAAAGGCGCCGACTGGCTCTTTAAAGGAAGCGATCAGCGGGCTGCATCTTAATTGAATCCTGAATGAAGTTATTGAGTTAATTATTGTTTTATATTCATGAGCTAAAGAAGCAAGGGAACGTCTGAACAACCCTGTTGCAGGTTTTCTTTTATTGGCACATAAACAGAGACTGGAGATCCCTCTCATCGCGGAGGTTCTTTTAACCAACGCTGTGTTTGTTTCTGATGTCTGTCATGGCCAGGTGACCCTGGAAAAAGATATTGATTGTTTCATTCCCTTCACCTGCTCTCAGCCACTCCTCCGTCTCCTTGATTGGTTCATTCCCTTCACCTGCCCTCAGCCGCTCCTCTGTCTCCTTGATTGGTTCATTCCCTTCACCTGCCCTCAGCCGCTCCTCTGTCTCCTTGATTGGTTCATTCCCCTCACCTGCCCTCAGCCGCTCCTCTGTCTCCTTGATTGGTTCATTCCCTTCACCTGCCCTCAGCCATTCTTCTGTCTCCTTGATTGCATCATGCTGTACACCTGTGTGTTTCCCCTCCTGTGTCTCCTGTTGGTTTCTTGTCTTTATCTCAGTCTCTCGTGTCTCTGTTTCTTCTCTCTCTCTCTCTCTCTTTGTTTTTTGTAGTTGCTTTCAAGCCAGAGTTTTTATTTTTTACCTTTCTCCGAAGTGTTTTTTGTTTCACTCAGAGCTGGAGTCCAGTCTGTCTCTGAACCTGAGTGACTGAGTCTCACCGGGACCGACCCGTGACCGGGCCTTCAGGTTCAGGACCTCCACCCTCACACCTCCACCCTCCCACCTCCACCCTCACCGGGCTTCATGAGCGTTCTCCTTTAAACAAACTACTCTCAGTCCCATAGTGTCACCGGGGTCAGGGCATCTCTAACTCCATAGTTACATGTGCTTTATCTCTTCATATAGCCCAAAGTATTCTGGGAACGATACAAGAAGTGCGCCTGAATAATTTACTACAATGAATAAAGTTTAAACTGTCCCCCCCACAAAAAAAAGAGTTTATTGCCGTTCTTTAATGTGCACATTATTTTATATTTGGCGCGTCCCCGTCGACCTCCTGTCCTGGACCGACACCCCACGACGTCCTCCGAGGAACATTTACACGCTTATTGTTCACAGAGGGGAAACTGCAAGGGAAGGAAAACGTCCAATAAAGATGAAACATCGACCTCAGAACGGGGAGAGTCCGCCGCTCGAGTCTCTCACGCCCGGAGAAGTTGCGGCAGCAGAGAGATCAAAGCACCTTGGTTTTTCAAATCACCTTTTTAATATCTATATATAAGTGTAGCTCTGGACTCTGGAGGATCAGGCTCCGTGGTCACCGGACTCTCTCCTGATGGATGTCCCACAATCAATCAGCTCCTCACCTCGGACCGACCCTGGTCCAGACTCTAGTGGACTGGAGACCCCTCTACTGCGGCCTCTCCTCTCCACCTCAAATCCTTTAACGCTTCACTTATTTGTTCCATTACCCTCCAGACAGCGACGCCGCTTCATCGTGAGAACTCGGCTCCCGTGAGTTCATCTCCGAGTGGGAACGCCGTGTTTCTCTTAATGCTTCCAAATTCACATCGAGCACAGCGCAGATTACACGATTAGCCGGAAGATTTACTCAATAACCCGGAATGTTGTGGCGGACGGGGGTTCGCCGGGTGAATAACTTTACCTGGCGGAGCCGTGCTGCGCGAGGCGAGGAGAAGGCGAAGCAATATCGCACAAATTGACGTGTGCGGCCGAGGCGTGATGGATGGCGTGTTCCTGTAGTGAGACCCGATCTGACTGAGTGTGTGTGTGTGTGTGTGTGTGTGTGTGTGTGTGTGTGTGTGTGTGTGTGTGTGGACCGTGGAGCTCGCATTCATCTCAGGTTTTTTCTGCATTGAAGTGTTCCTGTAAAACGGGAAGTTATGCAAATGTGTACATTTACATTCATAAGCGTGTGTGTGTGTGTGTGTGGGCGGGTCCGAGGCTGCAGCCGGCGGACCCCGAGCTTTAGGGAGGAAACTAAATAACTAAACTCTATGCACTCCTCTGGAAGTTAGGCTCTGTAACTGGTAATATTGTGTGTGATGGGGTTTGTGGGGGTGCGGCGAGGAGTAAAGCCTGCTCAGCGTTACCGGGGACGACGCTGAGCTCGTCCACTCCACTGTGATCCCGTCCTGTTTGTGTGGAACACATCCACCCAGAATACACAAGCAGGGCGTCGCATACTTCATCATTATTGTTATGTCGCCCGGTCTGAGTTTTATTTGTTGGGGTTCCAATAATCTAGTGTTGGATGGAGTCAGGAAACATCTGTGATCCTCCAGGGGGAAACGACCCTCAGACTGAGACACTGAACGTCCTCCTGAAGACGTCATCACCACGGTAACCGCCGCGGCTAAAGAGGAGGAAACACCTTTATTCACTATTATAATTCATATAGATCATATTCTTTATCTGTGGGTGGACTCGTTCTCCTTTTGGTTATTTAATGTTCATTATTTGGTTATAACGTTCATTATTTGGTTATTTAATGTTCATTATTTGGTTATTTAATGTTCATTATTTGGTTATTTAATGTTCATTATTTGGTTATTTAATGTTCATTATTTGGTTATTTATTGTTCATTATTTGGTTATTTGACGTTCATTAATTGACTTTTCTACCTCTGCAATGTGAATAAAATGTTTAATAAAAGGCAGAACGCCTCCTGAAGATGAAGCTTTCTATCAGTTCATTCTTCATCAAGACGTCTTTTGCATTCCTGTTTTTTTCCAAGAGAGAAAGGGAGATAGGGATATAGGGGGAGAGAGGGGGAGAGAGGGAAAGAGAGAGAGGGAAAGAGAGAGGGAGATAGGGGAGATAGGGGAGAGAGAGGGAAGAAGAGAGGAAGAGAGAGAGAGGGAGAGAGAGGGAAGGAGAGAGAGAGAGAGAGGGGGAAGGTGAGAGAGATGGAGATAAGGGGGAGAGAGAGGCAGATAAGGGAGAGAGAGAGGAAGAGAGAGAGAGAGAGAGAGGGAGAGGGAGAGAGGACTCTGCAGTGATGATCTGGTTTGGAGGGACATCTTAGAGCGTGACACACAGGATGGACGGAGTCTCTTGTCTCTGTCTCGCTGTGAGGCGACAACGACGTCTCTAAAGTATTTATCACACATCAGAAGATCTTTGTTCTCCTGAACGACGACGGACCGACTCCGACAGACGAGACGCGTCTGTTCCATCTCAAGATGTTGAATTATGCAAATAATGCTCCGAGCTGTACGCGTGTAATAATGATGTAATAACATTTTTATTAACTTTGTATTCACCCGAAAGACGTTCAGAAAGAATTCACAGAGCAAGATGTTTAATCGGCTTTAAAAACGGGATATTTGCTCATACAAGTGTAGTTGTGCGCGTGTGTGTGTGTGTGTGTGTGTGTGGGGGGGGGGGGGGGCTCCGGTCCTGTAGGTAATCAGCGCGGTGAAGAACACCTGGGGGGAACCTCTCCTCTCATCCTTTCAGGAGATGATTCTCTCTTCCGGCTCGTCGGCGGGAGGCTAATTGTTGTTTGTTTTGTTCGGGGGGGATGTGAACATCTCCTCCAGCAGGGCGGCGGCGGCGCAGGGAGATCAGGGAGGGGGACGGAAAAAAGATACACAAGACAGAGAGAGAGAGAGAGAGAGAGAGAGAGAGAGTCATTATTGCCTACACTAATGAGATATTAATTACGCCACAGCTGGCTGCGCCGCCTGTAGTACCCGAGGCCGCCTGCAGGGGGCGGCGCGGGCGTCAGGGAGGCGTTGGGGTTTCAGGGGCAGACGAGATGAACCAGATTCAGACGAGGAGGAGGACAAACCGCCACGAGGAGGAAGAGGTTCCAGTCTGAGGGACTAACGGTCTCCATGACGACCCCGGGAACAGGAACGAGAGAACGAGACTCACCTCGAACACAACCTGAGGTTTTAGAGCCGGTTCTCTGTTCTCCCGTCACAGCTGGACTAAAGGGCAGCAACGTGTACAGATGTGAACGTCTGACATTTAACATTCGCGATATCAAATCTGTCAGCAAACAACCGTCTGCAGGCGGCGAGCCGATTGATTGTTCTGGAGGTCTGGTGGTAGACACCACGGTTCCTTAAGGAACCATTTACCTTTTACCCTGAAGGGTTGTTTGGGAGTTGTTCCTGATCCGGTGTGAGGTCAAAGGTCAAAGGTCAAAGGTCAGGGATGTCTATGAGTACAGATTGTAAAGCATCTGAGACACATTTGTAATTTGTGAAAATGGGC
>CM070088.1:1327500-1407500 GCA_036178185.1 Liparis tanakae | reverse complement strand
AAACTAACGTCCCCGAGGGGGCCGTGAGCGGCGGTGAGCGGCGCTGGGAGGTGAGCGATGGCCGAGGGGAGCGCCTGGTTTATAATGAAGCTTAAAGGCCACGCCGCTTCCTCCACGGCCGAACACACGGGGTCCACGAGGAATAAAGGAACGTTACTATAACTCCTGCAAATACTGCCAAACAACCACTGCTTTCTGTCTTGGCGGTCAATTTTTTGCTGATGTGTCAGCTTTTGGTAACCTTGGTGATGTTGTCTTGAGGAACAGAAGCATCCTTCAGGAGAAGATATTTAAGTTTCTAAGGACGACCGGATCCAAGGAACATTTAATACTGCAACTTATTATTAAATAAGGCGTCCTTCAGCCTCATGCATTCATATCACACACACACACACACACACACACACACACACATTCACACACATATATATACACACATACATACACATATACACACAGACACATATACACACACATAAATACACACACATACATACATATACACACATACACACACACATATAAACACATAAACACACACACACATACACATACATGTATACACACACTTACACAAAATACCGCCTGCAATGCAGCGACTTTTATCCACTGGACCGGAGGAACAACTTCTACTCTAACTTATTATTTTAAAAAGTCACCCGTCAGCCTCGTGCATCGTGATGTAACGCCTCAACGTGACTCGGCAGAGTTGTTGACAAACAAACAAACAGACAAACAGACAGGAGGCAGTGGATTAGACGCGGCCGGTTATCGATTATCTGTCAGAGCTTTAAACCTCGTGAAGTCACTTTCAGTCCCTGACTCATAATGTTAGGACTAAAGAGGTTGAACACACACACACACACACACACAGAAGGTGTGTCAGAAGACGAGTTAATAAAGAGGTAAAGCTCTCCCTGCATGACATCATCACTGTGCTCCCTCTCCTCTCAGTCACTTGATACTCAAAAATATGAAAACAGGTGTAAAACCCATGAAGTTGACCCCTAAACTAACAGATGACCCCTAAACTAACAGATGACCCCTAAACCAACAGATGACCCCTAAACTAACAGATGACCTCTAAACTAAGAGATGACCCCATAACCAACAGATGACCCCTAAACCAACAGATGACCCCTAAACTAACAGATGACCTCTAAACTAAGAGATGACCCCTAAACCAACAGATGACCCCTAAACTAACAGATGACCTCTAAACTAAGAGATGACCCCTAAACCAACAGATGACATCTAAACTAAAAGATGACCCCTACACTAACAGATGACCTCTAAACTAACAGATGACCTCTAAACTAACAGATGACCCCTAAACTAACAGATGACCTCTAAACTAAGAGATGACCCCTAAACTAAGATGACCCCTAAACCAACAGATGACCCCTAAACTAACAGATGACCTCACAAACTAAGAGATGACCCTAAACTAACAGAGGACCCCTAAACTAACAGATGACCCCTAAACCAACAGATGACCTCTAAACCAACAGATGACCCCTAAACTAACAGATGACCTCTAAACCAACAGATGACCCCTAAACTAACAGATGACCTCTAAACTAACAGATGACCCCTAAACTAACAGATGACCTCTAAACCAACAGATGACCCCTAAACTAACAGATGACCCCTAAACCAACAGATGACCCCTAAACTAACAGATGACCTCTAAACCAACAGATGACCCCTAAACTAACAGATGACCCCTAAACTAACAGATGACTCTAAACTAAGATGACCTCTAAACTAACAGATGACCTCTAAACTAACAGATGACCTCTAAACTAACAGATGACCTCTAAAGTAATGTGGGGGTCATCAATTTTGATTAGTGACGTTTAGGCTCTTGAAATATACTTGTGTGTGTATATGTATGTGTGTATATACAAGTGCGTGTGTATGTTTATGTGTGTGTATGTGTGCGTTTGTGTGTATTTGAGTGCGTGCATGTTAATGAGTGTGTGTGTGTGTATGTGTGTGTTAATGAGTCTGTGTATGTGTGTGTGTCCACAGCGCGCCGATGGAACTGGAGCTGAACTCATGATTTGGGTTTCGGGTGATGAATCCTCTGGAATGACGCAATCAGCGTCTCGGCTTCTGAAAAGCAGTTTTAATAACCATCAGTTTGACACTTCTGGAGCTTTAAAGTGACAAAATGGATTTTAAATGTTTCCTCAGCCGCGTCACGGAGCCGCGCGGCGCAGGACGGAGCGGCTGAGAGAGAGAGAGAGTGTGTGAGAGGAGGCTTTTTAGAGTTTTGTCAACAGCTTTCGTCATCTTTCTTGACAAATTGCTCGTTCACCTGCATTAAGTTAATAGTTGGGACGACTTAATATTGGAAGTTAAAAAAATATCATCTCCACAGAGAGGAGATCAAACAAAGTATTTCCATATTCACGAATATGAACCAGAGAGAGAAAGCGAGCAAGAGAGAGAGAGAGAGAGAGAGAGAGAGAGGACCAGAGAGAGCAAGAGAGAGTGAGAGAGAGAACGAGAGAACGAGAGAGAGCAAGAGAACGAGAGAGAGTGAGAGAGAGAACCAGAGAGAGCAAGAGAGAGAGAGTGAGAGAGAGAGAACGAGAGAGAGCAAGAGAACGAGAGAGAGTGAGAGAGAGAACCAGAGAGAGCAAGAGAGAGAGTGAGAACGAGAGAACGAGAGAACGAGAAAGAGCACAAGAGAGAGAACGAGAGAGGGAACAAGAGAGAGAGAGAGAGTGAGAGAGAGAGAGAACGAGAGAACGAGAGAACGAGAGAGAGCGAGAGAGGGAACAAGAGAGAGAGAACGAGAGAGGGAGAGAGAGAATGAGAGAGAGCGAGAGAGAGAACGAGCGAGAGAGGGCGAGAGAAGCTCAATTTAACCAACTTTTTATTTATTTTATTCATGAATCTATTTACAAGAAGTAAATGGGATGAACTTGCTGCACCTGAACTCCTGCGACAAACAAAGATAGAGATGAACGTATCTCTGCATGCAGAGCGAAGTCTGTATTATGTAAATATAACTATGTATTTATTCTTCCATAAATCTATTTACAAGAAATTAATGGGAGAAACTCGTTGCACCTGAACTCCCCCGACACGCGGCTTCACGGCGATTACGCCGAGCACGAATTGAATTACATAGAATATATTTGAATATATTTATTTATTTCTCCTGATGGTCTGAATAAGTCATGAAATGCTTCGTGAGATGTGAAGTCGCTCTGGAGGATCGGAAGATTTAGAAAATATGATAAATCTAGTGAGAAAGTACAAAACATGGTTCACCTAAAAGAAATGTCACTTTATGTTTGAAAAAAGTGACTTTTTGTAAAAAAAATAACTACAATATGAACGAAATGAACGTGTGATTTTCAAAATAAAATTATGCACACTTTAAATATCGTCATTGTTGGCAAGAGGGAAGCCGACATGGTTAATCTTTCACACTAAAATATCCCTTTACATTTGATATAAAGTGTTTATTTGTCTAAAAAATAATTGCAATAGGGACAAAATGCACTTGTGATTTTCATAATAAAATAATCCATATTCTAAATATTGGCTTTGACAGTGAATTTGGAAAGAGAGAAGACAACATCGTTCATTCTTTTCCATAAGAAAATATCCTTTAAATTTGAGAAAAAGTGTTTGTTTGTGTTGTAAATAACCGCAATGGGGACAAAATGCACCTGTAATTTTCAGAATAAAATCATGCATACTCTAAATATTGTTATTGACAGTAACGTTTCAAGAGGGAAGCTGACTTCATTAATTTTTCACACACCAAGAAATATCTCTTTAAATTTGACAGTGTTTGTTTGTGTAAGAAAATAACTGCAACGGGGACCAAATGCACATGTGATTTTCAAAATAAAATGATGCACACTTTAAATATCGTCATTGTTGGCAAGAGGGAAGCCGACATCGTTAATGTTTCACACTCCTCCCATAAGAAAATATCCCTTTAACTTTGAAAAAAGGGTTTATTTGGATAAATAAATACTGCAATAGGGACAAAATACACGTGATTTTCAAAATAAAATAATCCATATTCTAAATATTGTTATTGACAGTAAAGTTGGAAAGACGACATCGTTAATTTGTTACACACCTCACAAAAGAAAATATCCCTTAAATTTGACAAAGTGTTTGTTTGTATTGTAAATAACTGCAACATGGACACAATGCACATGTGATTTTCATAATAAAATGATGCATACTTTAAATATTGTCATTGTTGGCAAGAAGGAAGCCGACATCGTACATTTTTCACACAACTCCCATACGAAAATATCCCTTTAAATTTGAAAAAAGTTTTTATTTGTGTAAAAAATAACTGCAATAGGGATAAAATACACATGTGATTTTCAAAATAAAATAATCCATATGCTAAATATTGTTATTGACAGTAAAGTTGGAAAGAGGGAAGCCAACATCGTTAATTTTTCACCACACACCTCCGGAAAAAGAAATATCCCTTACATTTGATATAAAGTGTTTGTTTGTGTTGTAAATAACTCCAACAGAGACACAATACACATGTGATTTTCAGAATAAAATAATCCATATTCTAAATATTGTTATTGACAGTAACGTTTCAAGAGGGAAGCCGACATCATTCATTTTTCACACACCTCCCACGAAAGAAATATCCTTTTAAATGTGATGTAAAGTGTTTGTTTGTGTTGTAAATAACTGCAACATGGACACAACGCACGTGTGATTTTCATAATAAAATGATGCACGCTCTAGATATTGTGATTGGCCGTCCCGTGACCCTCAGCGGTCCGTGACCCTGGCTCCGCCCTCCCGACCGGCTCACGCCGCGCCGCTCTCCATAATTACAGAAGCTCTCGTCACGCTGCGTCGGCGAGCCGCCAGGAAATTAATTTTCCTCGTGAAAGACGGAAAACAGGAGGAAGTCCCGGCGAGTTGTTCAGCCCCGAGTCACGGAGTGGACAGGAGTCACGCTGACATAAACGCCGGCACTAATTCATGATCTTTGGGGGAATGGAGGTCATGTGACTAATTATAATAAAGGGTGTGAAAGATGGCCGCTCAGGCCCCGCGGCGCGGCGGACTCCTCCTGGACCACGACGCACACGCCAATTATTGTTACTGACAGTCGGGTTTCAGGAGGGAAGCCGGCATCGTTAATGTGTCACACACCTCCCATAACAAAATATCCCTTTGTGTAAAAAGATAACTGCAATAGGGACAAAATGCACATGGGATTTTCAAAATAAAATAATCCATATTCAAAATATTGTTATTGACAGTCAAGTTTCAAGAGGTAAGCCAACATTGTTCATTTTTCACACACCTCACATAAGAACATATCCCTTAAATTTGAAAAAAGGGTTTGTTTGTCTACATCATGGACGTGCACGTGTGATTTTCAGAATAAAATGATGCACACGTTAAATAGTGTCATTAACAGTGAAGTTGGTCAGATGGAAGCCAACATGGTTCATTTTTACACATCTCCCATACAAGAAATGTCCCTTTAATTTTCTCCTCTTTCTCCTCTTTATTCAGGTTGTATTATTCTCTCCATCCGTCCGTGACCACCAGTCGGTCTCCTCGCGCTGAGAGTCAACAGTGCAGAAACACGATGATAACAAAGATACAAAATATAAAAGAAAACACGACACAGAAGGTGGCAATATGTACAGGAACGAGACGTGTGTAATGTGTTCAGTTTGGGAGACACTTACATTAAAGATAGTCACAACGGACGACGTGTTCATCGCTGCTCGCAGCTGTAATATTGTGTGTTTTGTTGTTGTTGTTTGTTAATCTGTTGACGTGGAGGCTGCGCTCTGGACTGCAGCTCGAGAGGAACACATGGAATACGAAAACTTGAATCTTGAATCTTGCAGCAGGCTAAGCGCTGGTCGTCACCGCCGGGTAACGTCGTCTCTGAGCCTCTCCATCTTCTTCAATCTGAGGAAGACCTCCAGCTGGAGATAACAGCCACACACACACACACACACGCACACACACGCACACACACACATCTCCACCACTGTGCACGCCACGGTCAGCCTCGCGGGGTTAAAGGCATGGAGGCGTCGTCCCAGCGATTAGACGGAGCCCCCCGAGGTCGCCGGTGACTCAAGGCGACGCGTTCACGTCTCTTGGGATTAGAGCCGGTCGGCCGCGACTCGGAGGGAACGGTGACCTGGATTATTACTCCACACGACATGTAGCAGACGCTTTAATCCGAAGAGATTTACAATAAGAGCATCAACCTAGAGAACAGACTCAGAAAAACAAGAATACAGAAAGTAACATTTCCTCAAGGAAGTACAAAAGTACAAAAGTACCACAATAAGAGCTATTTAAGGGCCACTGAAGTGCTAATCTGTGTTTTAATCCAGATGTATTGGATTATAAAGTCCTGGACCAGACTGAGACTATTCCTCATCGTCACACCGGAGCGATGAAGAGACACGAGTCCAGTCTTTTTTATCCAGAATTATATTTGATAACTTCAAAACTCCAAAAGATCATAATCTTAAATATCCAACAGGAATTAGTAGATTCATTTATTTTTGGGGCCTCTCTCACCCTCTCATTCCCTCTTAATAATAATAATAATAATAATAATAATAATAATAATAATAATAATAATAATAATAATAATAACTTTATTCATTTAGCACCTTTAAAAACAATGTTTACAAAGTGAGAGTCAAAGCAAAACAAATGGAATAGTAAGAAACCAATATTACATTAAACAATATATATTACAATTAAAATAAAATGTATATAACATATTTCAATTAAAAAATAAATAAATACATTAAATATATATTAAAAACAGACCAACTAAATTAGTAGAACCAAAGTTCTGCATACAAAGACTATATCACTTAAAAGCTGTTCTATAATATATATGTAGCTCCTTGTATAATATTAATCACAATATCATAATGGTAATACCAATATTTTTATATTTAGTTGGGTTGAGTTGTATTCCTTCGAATAAATCTCTAATTTGTCTTCCGGTGTCTTCTGCCAAAGTCGACGCTCACACAGCCTGGAGAGGAAAAGAATAAAATAAAGTGAAGACGAAGATGAAGAGAAAACAAACGCCTGGAGAACAAAGGACGCGGCGCGGAGCCCCGGAGGTGTCGTGCGCGTCGTGGTCGTGGGAGGAAAGTTTTGCGGTTTAGTCGGAGACATTTTGTGATAAACAAAAAAGTGTAAAGTGAGGAAGAGGAGGCTTCAGATCTCTAGAAACAGAATTCATTCCGCCGACAGCTGGAGGCCGAGCGATGAGTCGGGACGCCAAAAACAACCGTCATCGTCTCACTGTGAAGGAAACCTGAGCCACGCCGTCCCCTGAGCCTCATCAGGTAGAGGCCTGGTGGGTTGGTCCTTCAGGGTCAAAGGTCACTGAAGAGGGCCCAGAGCATCAGGCGTGAGCTGGAAGAGAGACGGATGACACGCGGAGCAAAAACGATTAAAACGACTCGACGGCGATGAATAAATACAAACAGATGAGTGTGTGGACCGGACAAAATGTTCCTCTGACTCAACCAGAGGAAGTCGTGTTGACGTTGTGTCGCCATCGCTCTGCGTGCTGGGTGTGTGTGTGTGTGTGTGTGTGTGTGTGTGTATAGGTGTGTGTGTTTGTAAGTAGGGGTGTGTGTGTACGTGTGTGTAGGTGTGTTTATGTGTGTGTGTAAGTAAGGGTGCGTGTGTGTGCGTATATGTGTGTAGGGGTGTGTTTAAGAAGGGGTGTGTGTGTGTGTGTGTAAGTAGGGGTGTATGTGTGTGTAGGGGTGTGTGTGTATGTGTGTGTGTGTAGGGTTGTGTGTGTGTGTATGTGTTTAGGGGTGTGTGTGTATGAAGGGGTGTGTGCATGTGTGTGTGTGTGTAGGGGGGTATGTGTGTGTGTGTGTGTGTAGAGGTGTGTGTGTGTGTGTTTGTAAGTAGGGGTGTGTGTGTGTGTGCGTATGTGTGTGTAGGGGTGTGTGTGTTTCAAAGCCGTTATCAGCGTCAGACAGGAAGTGATTCATGACATCTTTTACTGAGAAGATCAAAGAAACGACGACATGAAACTAACGAATAAAACTTAATGTTCAGAACCATCGTCATGACGATGATGATTACAGTGATATGATGATTATTATATGATTATTATTATATGATTACAGTGGTATGATTCTTATTATATGATTATATTGATATGATTATTATATGATTATAGTGATAATAGTTTATAATTCCCTCACATGAAGAGGAACTCATTTTTCATTTGGCATTTTAAGTCATCTACGAATGAATTATGAATTATTCTTTCATAAGATTGTTACATTTTAAAATGAATAGCACGTTGATAATAACCCAATAGATACTATAATAACACAATAGATACTATAATAACCCAATAGATACTATAATAACTCAGTACTATAATAACCCAATAGATACTATAATAACACAATAGATACTATAATAACTCAGTACTATAATAACCCAATAGATACTATAATAACACAATAGATACTATAATAACTCAATAGATACTATAACAACCCAATAGATACTATAATAACACAATAGATACTATAATAACTCAGTACTATAATAACCCAATAGATACTATAATAACTCAATAGACAATATAATAACGCAATAGATACTATACTAACTCAAAATATACTATAATAACTCAGTAGATACTATAATAACTCAAAATATACTATAATAACTCAATATATACTATAATAACTCAGTAGAAACTATAATAACTCAACATATACTATAATAACTCAATAGATACTATAATAACTCAAAATATACTATAATAACTCAATAGATATATAATAACTCAATAGATACTATAATAACTCAGTAGAAACTATAATAACTCAACATATACTATAATAACTCAATAGATATATAATAACTCAATAGATACTATAATAACTCAATAGAAACTATAATAGCTCAAAATATACTATAATAACTCAGTAGATATATAATAATTCAGTAGAAACTATAATAACTCAGTAGAAACTATAACAACTCAAGAGTTAATATAATAACTCAATAGATACTATAATAACTCAATAGATACTATAATAACTCAGTAGAAACTATAACAACTCAAGAGTTAATATAATAACTCAATAGATACTATAATAACTCAGTAGAAACTATAACAACTCGTCCGACTGGTGAAAGTATAATTTCACGGCCTGGAAGCAGATTCATTTAGATTCATTTGTTCCTGATTCCTCGTCGTCCTCAGATCGCCTGAACAAGCAGAACAAATAGAAGATGACATGACAATAGAGTCTGATCGTTCTCCTGGGCTGAGGGTAACATGAGAGGCTCCATGAGGTTCTAGTCTCAGGCCGCAGAACCCTGATGGGTTCTACTGATGCAGAACGCCAACAGGAAGAGGAAGAGAACCTCAGAGAAAAGCAGAGAAGTCCAGTTACTGTCGTCTGAATGTGTCGCGGTGGAAGGAACCATGTATGGTTCCTCAACAAACCTCTCAAACCAGGGTTCTTTAAACAAACATTTCCTTAAGGAGTTCTTCGGAGAACCTATAATGGTGTCTCAAATGACAGAAAGGTTCTTCAGTGGGTCCACAAAGGTGCCTAAAGAACCATTTCTTGAAAGAGTGAATCCCCTCTTCTTTCTCCCAATACCCCACATCTCCCTCTCTCTCTCTCTCTCCCTCTTTCTCTCTCTCTCTCTCTCTCTCCCTCTCTCTCTCTCTCTCTCTCTCCACGTCTCCTCCTTTTATCTTCTCCAAACCACTTCAGATCCTCCGTGATCAAAGCGCTATCAGCGACCGCCCAGAGGCTGATTGGATGGAGACGGTTGTCTTGGTGATGGGGGGGGGGGGGGGGGGGGGGTCTAGCGCTCCGCTCTGGAGGAGCAGACAGACCAACGTGTCGAGGATGTTCCAGAGTTCATTCTCATTCTGTGGAGACGTTCTTCACCTGGAGAACCTGCTGATCATCTGATGAACGTTTGTCAAATTATTATAAAGTTATAAAACAGAGAAGCAGAGAAAGAGTTCTGGCTCCAACTCGTCGTCACAATGTCACGAAGAACACGAGTTCAGTGGTTTGATAACAAAGAGATGTGAATACCGTCATTCAGCAAGAGGATTAACGTTTGTATTAATGTTTGTATTAATGATTTTATTAATGTTTTTATTTGTGTTTTTATTCATATTGCTATTTGTGCTTTTAATTAAGTTTGTATTAAAGTTTGTATTAAGGTTTTATTTGTGTTTTTATTAATGTTTCTATTTGTGCTTTTAATTAAGTTTGTATTAAAGTTTGTATTAAGGTTTTATTTGTGTTTTTCTGAAAGTTTTTCTGAAAGTTTTTATTAATGTTTTTAATGAAAGTTTGTATTAACTTTTATATTAATGTTTATATTAATGTTGTTAAAGTCCTGAGGCTGGATCCATCACATATTCTGATCGGGATGACGTCGTTTATTTAATCACATTAATAAAGTTGATCTTGTATTTTACTCCAAACGCCTTAAAATAACTAAACAGACAAAGTTCTACCAACGGCGACTCTGGTTTCCTTCACTTGACTCTGGTTTCCTTCACTTGACTCTGGTTTCCTTCACTTGACTCTGGTTTCCTTCACTTGACCCGATGAATTAACCGGATCAATAACACGATGTGCTGTATAACATTGAACATTTCATTTTATTCATTCACGGTAAACGCGGTTGTCAACGGCAACCCGGCGCCCGTCAGTCGTCCTTGTCGGTGAGGGAGATCCAGTTGGTCCTGATGCGGTTGGGGAGGTCCTGGAAGAAGAGCACGGCGCTGGTTTCCCGCTCGGTGACTTCCCGCCGCCGCCCGCCGCCGCCGCCGGACGCCCCGCCGAGGTTCCCCATGACCTGCTGCGCCATCAGCTCGCTGTAGAGGCCGATGACCGCCTCGAACCTCTCGCCGGCCGCCGCCCCCCGGCCGCCGCCGCCCGGCGCGGCGAGGCCCATCCCCCAGGACTCCGGCGGGAAGATGAGCGGCGTGAGCAGGCGCCTCACCGCCTCCTCCACGAAGGCGTGCACGCGGTCGGCGGGGACGACGAGGCCGACGCGGTCCCTCGCCGAGCGGCTGAGCTCCGTGTCCGACCACGCCCGGCGGCCGAGGCCCGGCGGGCGGCGGGGGCCGCGCGCCCGGCGCCGGAACATCCCGCTGAGCTTCCCGGCGAGCATCTCGGAGACGAGCAGCTTGTCCTGGCGGATCAGCTCCTCCAGCTCCGCCAGCGTCGCCTCGCCGGCCTCGCCGCCGCGGCCCGGCGGCGCCGCGCTCTGCTCCAGGAGCGACTTGACCACGCTCGCCATGCTGTCCCCGGACGACGAGTCGCTCGCCTTGTCCGACGCCGCGCTCGCCTTGTCCGACGCCGCCCTGCTGGAGCGGAAGAAGCGGCGCAGCGTCGCCCGCAGGAACGCCTTCAGCCGCGCGGCGGCGGAGGTCACCTGCTCCTCCGACACCGTGGCGCTGTCGGACCGCCGCCACGGGAAGGCGCCCTTGCCCGCCGCCGGCCGGCACATGTCCGTCACGTCGTCCACCACGGCGTCCAGCATCTCGGAGGCCGCCGCGCCGGCGGACGGCGGCGGGTCGGCCGCCGCCGCCTCCTCCTCCTGCGCCGCCGCCGCCGCCGCCGCGGAGAAGTAGATGGAGAACTTGAGCAGCGACATCATGAGGAACTCCTCCAGGACGCCCAGGCTGGCCTCGCGGAACCGGCTGCTGGACAGAACCCGGACCACCTGACCCGCGGACACGGTCAGCGGGAAGGCGGGCGCCGCGCGGCGGCCGGGCCACCCGTCACGCCGCCGGAAGGCGCCCTTCAGCTTCTCCAGCGTCTGGTGGAGGGAGCAGCCGCTGGAGCAGCCGGAGAAGCCGTACAGGCTGTCCAGGTCGGACATCTTCTCCTCCTCCTCCTCCTCCTCCTCTTCCTCCTCCTCCTCCTCCTCTTCCTCCTCCTCCTCCTCCTCCTCCTCCTCCTCCTCCTCTTCCTCGCCCTTCTCTTTCTTCGAGCACCTCATCTTGCGGGCGAGGCTCTTGAGGATGCGGCACGCCCCGCAGGCGGCCCTCTCGCCCGGCTGCGTGGCGTCCAGCGAGGCGGCCAGGCTGTCGGCGATGGCGGAGATCACCGTCTCCGTGGCCGGGTCCAGGAACAGCTCCACGTCGGCCCACGGCGGCGGCAGCTGAGGGGCGGGGCTAAGAGGGACAGGGCGCCATGAGGGGTGGGGCTAAGAGGGACAGGGCGCCATGAGGGGTGGGGCTAAGAGGGACAGGGCGGCCATGGTACACATGACATAGTGCCCTCTTAGACGCCCCTATGGTAGATACACATGACATAGTGCCCTCTTAGATACCCTATGGTAGATACACATGACATAGTGCCCTCTTAGATACCCTATGGTAGATACACATGACATAGTGCCCTCTTAGATACCCTATGGTAGATACACATGACATAGTGCCCTCTTAGATACCCTATGGTAGATACAGACAATAAAGTGCCCTCAGAGATGTCATCATTTGAATGTGATGGTTTAACCCCAACAGTCTGTTGTGAACAAGCCGGCATCATGTAGGACTGAGAGGTGGATCTTCATACCTCTCCTCCTCCTCCTCCTCCTCCTCTTCCTCTTCCTCCGCCGCCGCCGCCCCGGCCGGTTCCTCGCCGCTGTGCGGGGCCTCCTGGTGCACCTGCAGGGCCGGGACCAGCACCTGGAACACCAGGTCGGACACCACGGTGATGATCCTCCGGGACACCTCGATCAGGCGCGTCTGGGTCAGCTGGGAGAGGAAGAGCGGCGATTAAGACGAGTCACGCTCACACGCAGCCGAGCGGGAGCTCGACCACGGGACCTCTGAGGACCAAACGCTGCGTATTTAATTACAGTGAATTATCTCCAGCGGTAAAACCAGAGTCCCATTTCTAGGAGAATGACATGAAACAGATGAAATAAACCCCAAATAACACATTTCTGTCATCGTTTCCTAAACACGGGGTCACACACGTCGAACAAGGGATCTCAGGACTTTAAAAGAAATTTCCACAACCCAAAAATGTTTTTAATCTCGGTGCAAACATGTGCAAACAAGTGATAACATGTTGTATTTAAACTAACAATGAGAATTGCAGCGCATAAAGTTTATAACCTTAAATAACTCAAATGAATGAGACAAACGTTTAGATTAAGAGGATAAACATTTATGTCTTTCAGTTACGGTGTGTTCTCTTCAATGATCATGTTTCATTGGGCTTTAATGGTACACTTAAAAAGATAAATGTAATGAATATAACGTGATTTTATTGTGGTTTACATTTGTTTTAATATGGTTTGAAGTGAACATTATAAAATGCATGAGCTAAATATTGAGTCAGCCGAATTAACCGAGCAGATCATGATGATTTTATTTTATATCAGTTTGTTCAATACGTGTGTTTAATATAATAAAGGACATTTTACAGAAACTTTATCGTTCTTAAACGGGTGAATCTGACATTTTTTTAAACTGAGCCACTTGCATCTAATCTCTCACAACCGGGAGCGGACATCTTTGAAATTGTTGCTACGGTAACACACAATAACATATCATATGACCTGCTACACGTTTATTTATTTATATATATATATATATATAAAAATATATATATATATATATATATATATATATAAATACATGTATATAAATTAAATATATATATATATATATATATATATATATATATTTATACAGTATATCACAATAACATATCATATGACCTGCCACACGTTTATATATATATATATATATATATATATATATATATATATATATATATATATATTATCAAAAACTATTAACACCATAAGCTCTGTTAGCACTATTAGCACCATTAGCTCGTTTAGCTCAATTAGCTCCATTAGCTATGTTAGCACTTGTTAGCAATATTAGTAGCTGACATGGACATTGTTGTTACGGCAACACACAATCACATATGACCCGGCCCACATAAATATACATATATATATATATATATATATATATATATATATATATATATATATATACATGTATATATATATGTATATATATGTGTGTATATTATAATAATTAAAGCTCACCGGCTCCCTCATGCGCTCGCGGAGGCTCTCCCACTGCTGGTTCTCCAGGCTGCTGATGAAGGCCGACAGCATGTTGGCGCAGAAGTCCCCGTCCCCTTCCTGCTTCTCGTCCTGCTCCTCCTTCTTCACCTCCTCTTCCTCCACCTTCTTCAGCTCCTGTTTCTCCACCTCCTTCACCTTCTCTTCGTCCACCTCCTTCACCTCCTCTTCCTCCACCTCCTCCACCTCCTCCTCCTCCACCTCCTCCACCATCCATGGCATTTCGATCTCGTCGCTCGACTCCTTTTCACGGCTGGCCTCCATGTTGTTTGTAGCTGACCGACCGACTAACTGACCAACTGACACACTGACCAACTGACCAACTGACTAACTGGCCCCCTTTCAAAGCATCACATTGATCACCTGAACAACATGTTGTAACCGTGACGACGGAACACGGTCTCATTGCACACAGGATTGAAAAGAGACGCAGCAAAATATTATTTTGTAAACTAATCAAACTGCTGTAAAGTGATCAAACTGCTGCAAAGTGATCAAACTGCTGCAAAGTGATCAAACTGTTGTAAACTAATCAAACTGCTGTAAAGTGATCAAACTGCTGCAAAGTGATCAAACTGTTGTCCTCTCTTCTGATCAAATACCACAGAAGAAATATTATGAATATTAATAAACGCGTGCTAGCTATCATGTTTCAGATAACAGTGAATTGAAAACCCAAAAAGTTTACTTTGAAGTGTTTTTTTTAATTGATGTATTACTTTGAGTGTTATATTAATAATGTGTCTCTGTGGTTTCTATACGGGACGATCCTATCGTCATTTAATGTGTGGACACGTCTTACTACAGTGAAGTGATGACTGTATCTACTCTGTAGGGGGATGCAGGTGTGTCTTCACACACACACGTGCAGGTGTGTGCGTGTGTGTGTGTGTTGGGGGGGGGTATCTGTTTGTGTATGTAAACAAAAAGATGAACAACAATGTGAATATGAGTTAAAGTACATGTTGACTGGGTTATGTACACGTCAATATTTCCAAATAAAAAAGTACATACAAAAATAAAAAATGTCTGATAAAGAAACGTTTTACTCATCAATGAATCAGGTGCCGCCTCCATGGCAACAGCAGCACACACACATCCATGTGACGGAGCTGCATAAACACAACCTGGCACGCAAGGAGCGTAGGATGGAGTGTGAGGCTGCGGGGGGGGGGGGGGGGGGGGGGGGGGGTCATTATTACATAAATCCATTTAATTTGAAACCTTCAAAATAGAAGCACAGGATATTTTTCTACAATTTCTTCAAGAAAAGTGATCGTATGTCCTTCAAGCCGTCAGAGGCCACAGCGAGGCACCATGTGCTTTATGTACATATATATATATATATATATATATATATATATATATATATATATATATATATATATAATATATAGACAAATGAATACCTCTAACCAAACACAGAAGACCTTTTCACGAATACTGTTAATACTCATAAACACATTTATGAATATTTAATCATATATTTAGATTTTTTTCTTTCTCATTTCGGACTGTAACTGCCGGCTTATACATTTTTTTCTTGAATTTCTTGAAAGAACTAATAGCTGTGAGCTTCTCTACAAATGCCAGAATGTTACCTGCACACACAGCGTGTCGTGTGAGAAGAGACGAGAGGCGAGAGGAAGTCAGAAGTTACACAACGAGGGAAGGAACTGAAAAGGGAAACTTAAAAACTTATAAAGTAAATCAGAGATATGTCCGGAGCTCCAACCCCACGAACGGTTAGGAGGTCTGACTCAGATAACATAGTGCGACATCGTCGTATACAGTCATAATGATTGATGACGTACCCCCCCCCCCCCCC
Organism: Liparis tanakae; assembly: GCA_036178185.1. NCBI lineage: Eukaryota > Metazoa > Chordata > Actinopteri > Perciformes > Liparidae > Liparis > Liparis tanakae. Next base: position 1,391,503 of record CM070088.1, on the reverse strand, counting down.
CCCCCCCTCTCTCTACAGGTTGCCGTTCAAGAGGATGAAAGCTCCTCCGGCCCCCACTCGGTCATCTGTCCTGCCAGGTGTGGCTCATAATGCATATTCATTCCACGCCTCAGAGGAAATAACTGGGCTAATGTGGGAGGCCTTGAAGTTCAAACACTTCTCGATGGGCAGTGAAGATGCGTTTAAGGCCCATTAGGAATGTTGGAGCGCGTCACTGACGAGCCGCTAATTGAGAGTCGGAGCGCCGACGGTGCGTTCAGGGCCGGCAGTTAGAGTTTAGCATTTTGTCTTCTTGCAAAAACACAAACTGACGGTTATTAGATTCTCTTTCTTGACCTGAATCTGACCCGGTGTGCTGCTGTTGCTGCACAACATTATGACCATGTGTGAATATTAATGAGGAATAAATTAACTTATTTAATTATAGCAAATGGCTGCAACGAAATAAAGAGTGAACAATTTAAAGAAGTCTGAATACTTTCCATACCCACTGTATACATATTTATGTATACATATATATATATGTATATATGTATATATATATATATATATATATATATATAAATATACATATATATATATATACATAATAAAAAATAAAAATAAAGAGTGAACAATTTAAAGAAGTCTGAATACTTTCCATACCCACTGTATACATATTTATGTATACATATATATATGTATACATATATATATGTATATATATATATATATATATATATATATATATATATATATATATATATATATATATATAAATATACATATATATATATATACATAATAAAAAATAAAAATAAAGAGTGAACAATTTAAAGAAGTCTGAATACTTTCCATACCCACTGTATACATATTTATGTATACATATATATATATATATATATATATATATATATATATATATATATATATATATATATATATGTATATATATGTATATATATATATATATATATATATATATATATATATATATATATATATATATATATATATATATATAAATATACATAATTTGTTTTGTACCAGGTTGAGTTATACATTTGTAAATACATTAAAATAATGCAATACTTTTAAATAAATTATTCAAGAATATTTTTTTTAATTTAATTGAATCAAAATAATTACTATTAATGATAACGAGAAAGTATGCCGGCTAGTGAAATCATCCCTTTTCCATAAGTCTATAGTCTTCTACATGTTTTCATGCATTGTTTTTATAATAATTCCCGTTACCTTTATCTCATATATTTCAGGATGTTTTAATTATGAGATGAAAAGTGTCTTTGAGTACCTTGAAAAGCGACAAATAAATCAAATGCGTCATTGTTATAATTATTATTAATTCTCCACAAATTTGCTCGTATTTGAAAAATGTAATGAATTAAAAAGTCCACTTGCTTGTTTTATCTGTACAATAATGCTCTTCATACGTATTGTAGTGCTGATAAGATTACTCCATTAATCCCTGTGTGTGTGTGTGTGTGTGTGTGTGTGTGTGTGTTGATGTGCAAATAATAAATCCCTTTAAATTATTGCCCTCTACACGGCATGAAGGGCACTGTAAGGCTCTATTTTGATCTCTTTATATTGATGTTGTTTTTCTTATTTATTCATTTATGCAATCATCTCCGTATTGGCTGTTGATAGATGGTTATCCGGTTGTCCCCGTTCCGGCTGACTGAGTCCTCGTCCCGCATCATTATGGGATGTTATCGCCCTGGAGGTAAAAACTTGTTTTGTGGCGGAATGAATTCAGAGCGCCGCCGGAGACGCTGCTCTCCTTACCCCCCCGAACGTATCGCTGACATCTCTAATTCATGTACTTCGCCCAAGTCTCCCGGAGGACATCTCACTGTCTCTCTCTCTCTTTTTATTGATATTTATGGCGCGACGCCGTCTGAGCGCGAGCGACTGTGACAGCTCGCTCTCCAAAGCAGCGCCGGGATTGTTTTCCGCTGTGGCGCCGCCGTAATGTATTTGTCACCCGCTGCCAGACGCCATACGCGCCGCCGTTCATCTTTCTGTGTGCCCATTTTCTGGAGAGTATGAATATGTCCTATTTTTCTGATGGCAGGTACGGGAATTATATATATAGAGACGTATAAAATGTGATTTTCCAGGGTTTTCTAATCTAATATCTGGGATCTGTTTCTCTTGCTGGCTGACACTCGAAATTAGACGAGGGCTCTCCGTGTGCGCTGTAACGTCGACGCTATCTTTCCCCCTCTTCGGGCGTGGGCGTCGGCGTGAACGTGCAATATTTATAGTGAGATGGCTGTCGCTGCACGGCGTACCTTTTTCACGACTCCATTTCTGTGTTGCGTGCTCCACTCAGGGGCGTGGGGTGACTGTGACTTGTATTTAATGCCACGGCGGTCCTAATTGCTCGGGGAAGAGGGGAAAGGTCTGGAAAAAGTCTGAGCTCCAAAGGCCTCACGGTGCTTGATGTGTGACTTCACACTGAGGTCTGAGGCTAAGTCCATTTGGATGAACGCTGGAGGAAAGATGTCTGAGAGATGGAACCACAGGCACAACGAAGGCATCAACAGCTATGACGGCGACTGAAGCCGGTTACCATAGTTTCCGTTCCTCGTCTTGTAGATGATCTTAAAGCAGCTGAATGTGACCCTGCACCACCTTTGCCGTCTGGTTTAAAGCGTCCTATGGAACTGAAACTGAAGGAGTCTCGGCCTGGATGTCTTCACTTTGAATGGATGTACAAGCTCTTAAGATCTATATATGTATTGGTAGAACTTTATGTACACACTGTGTTGTACATGGGCATTTACAACTGCTGCAGTGTGGTAGTCACTGACTTCTCTCAAAATGTAGACGACTATTATATTCAAGGAACCCAAGAGACCCAACTGACAAAATGAACAAGCAAGAAAGGAACATGGAACCCAAGGAACCCAATGAACCCAATGGACCCAAGGAACCCAAGGAACCCAAGGAACCCAAGGAACCCAAGAGGCCCAAGCCAGTCAAGGGACCCAAGGAACCCAATGAACCAAAGGGAGACAATGGACCCAAGGGGCCCAAGGAACCCAATGAACAAAGAACCCAAGGGACTCAATGAACAAAGAACCCAAGGGACCCAAGGCCGAGTGTTGTTTAGAAGAGTGGCTCTCGAGAAAACTGCATGCAGCAACAACTCAGGCCAAAGAGTCGTACTAAGAGTTACTCTCAGTCACTGCAGAAGTCTGAATGAAATCTATGAAATCTCCGGATGGATGAAGCGGCAGGTTATTTATAGCCGGCTGTATAAAAGGCCGCTCTCCCCGTGGCACGGAGCATTAGTCTCTGACAATAGTTCAAAGCAGAAGATCTGCTGGAGCAGAAAGATTGGAACTCAGAATAAAAGACGATGATGTCGCTGCCTCGGCCCTCAGATGCTGATCACGGGGTCCGGGCCTTGTTAGAACAGTTCTCCCGTGAAGATGACGCCCCGTCAACAGAAGTGCCTTCGCCGTCTCTTCAGGGTACGACGGACCTAATCACCGAATATATTAAATGTGATGCGCCTGGTGCAGACGCATCTAACCTCTATTACATCTCATTCCTGTAATGACCGAGCCAATTTAATTGGATGGATGAAAGCGAGATCTCCGCCACGGTAAACTAAGCTATTATGTCCTATGTGTCAGCCGGTAGCAGCAGGAAGGCGTCGCGCGATGAGGGGCCCGGGGTCGCTTCAAGATTTCATTTTCCTTCTGCCAGCCTCCTCAGTGAAATCACTGAATGGAAAGAACATAATTGGAGAATGTGAGGGCGGCTCCGAGGGCCACGGTGGAGGCCCGACTCGTCTGTATTCACACGCAGTGCCGTTTTTTTTATGTCAAAAGAAGTGAGGTTCAGTTCTGGCGTGAAATTACCAAAAAAGATAGAAAACACAGAAGCAGTTTGTCTTTTTATTTACTCCGTCACAACTTGGACGGTTTGGTTTCGTTTCCAAATAACAATTCTGGATGCACTTTTCTTTCCAACCCAATAAAAGCTTTTTCACTTTTAGCTCCGGGACTCGGAGCACGTGACTCTTTCATATGGAACATCTTCCAGTCAGAATATTGTGTGGAGAATTGCCTTTTTCACTGTTCTGCTATATAAGGAAGCCAAGAGACCCACGTGAGCCGATGAACAAGGAACCCAAAGGACTCAATGGACCTAAGGAACCAAATGGACCCAATGAACAAGGAACCCAAAGGACTCAATGGACCCAAGGAACCCAATAGACCCACCCAGATAAGTGACCCAATGAACAAGGAACCCAAAGGACTCAATGGACCCAAGGAACCCAATAAACCCACCCAGATAAGTGACCCAATGAACAAGGAACCCAAAGGACCCGAGAGACCCAATGAACCCAAGGGAGGGCCACCGTGGAGGCCCGACTCGTCTGTATTCACACACAGTGCCGTTTTTTAAATGTCAAAAGAAGTGAGGTTCAGTTTGGCCTGAAATTACCAGAAAAACATAGAAAACAGAGAAGCAGTTTGTATTTTTATTTTTCAACTTGGACGGTTTTGTTTTGTTTCCAAATAGCAATTCTGGATACACTTTTCTTCTCAACCCTATGAAACATTTTCCACTTTCATATGGAACATCTTCCAGTCAGAATATTGTGTGGAGAATTGCCTTTTTCACTGTTCTGCTATTTCTTCGTTGCCTGGAAACACCTTCTCGGTAAAAGGATTTGATTTCCTGTCGCGGCTCTCTGGCCTTGATTTCCTGTCCTTATCAGAAAACACAGGATTCAACACTAGCAAATACCTCTTAGTGTTTGTTTTAACTGAAATGCAGAAGTAGACACACTGCAGATGAAGGTTAACACAAACCATGCGGATGTTTTCTCGTATTATGCAAATCATATCTGCCAGGATCAAGCAACAGAATACAAAAGGCTTGCTTTTAAAATACATCCTAGCGGTTCCTCTGTCGCTATAGTGTCGTACTGCCTCTAACTCCAGTGAATATAATCTCATTTTAAAGGCGCTGCAAGACATTCTATTACATTCACTTCTTTGTTAATATTAACGTTCGATAACACAGACATCAGAACTGAATGTAAAGCCCGTTTATATTCCGTGAGCGTCTCCGTGGAGATGAAACCGATTTACTGACAGCTTGCAGACGGGAGTCAGTAATGTACTGATGGACGGATGGGAGGGCGGCCATCACGGACACAAAGGCAATACCCTCGGATTTTATTCCCTTTAAGATTTTTTTTTTTTTAATTTGCGTTTTTAAGTTACACAGAAAAGGAATTTTTGAGACAAACACTAAAGTTCCTTTAGATTCAGAACCATTAAAATGCAACATAACTTAAGTCTGACGCGGCACTTAATAATGCAGATTACATCTTAAATATTTATGATATTTATTTGATAATTAATTTAGGATAGGAATATATAAGCAATTTTTGCTTCAATAACTTTTCAGTCTTTCTGTTTCGTATATTAAATAGAATAATATTGTTTTGTATTCTATTTGATTGACTGAATCAAAAAGAAAAAAATAAGGACAGTGCAGCTTCATGATTTCTCCTCTTCCACCGTCTCCATCCGGTTCCCTCTGGTCCTTAAATATCTGAGAGCTCAGATTTGAGTCTTCGTGACAGGAACGTTTCCCGGCGCTGTGAGCGGAGTGGATTTTGGATTCTGGGTTCGGCTTGACTGACGAGTTCCTCGCATGAGGCGGTAACTCGCTGTCTGAGCCGCTGACCTTAAGTCCGATGCTCGGGGATTTGAGCGTCTCTTAATCTCTACAGCGCTCACCTCGCCGACCTAACACGGGTCCGCACGGCGTTCAGCTTCATGCACGATAACCACTGGGCGTCGGCGTCGGCGTTCCTGACTATTCGACACGATTAAACCCCGAGCGGCCTCCTGGGCGGCGGCTGACAGGCACCGGCGTGAAGAAACAGGCTGTTTCCAGAACGCCCTCGCCCGGCTCTCTCCACTCCGTCTTTCATGCGTTGAGATAATTGGCCGGGCTCCCGTGTGATGTTGCTGTCACTCTGCCCAGGAGAAGAAAAATAGCCCACGTAGTTTTTCATTTGTTCTTAAAATTGGCCGCTAATGGAGCCGGAAACACAAATAATGAGTCGAGGCAATTAGTCTTCAAAGAACTGGATCTTTTTGTCTGAAAAAGATCGGCCCGCCGGCGACGGCCGGTACGTCTAGAAAACCTCTGGTGCCGGAGCCGTTGTCATGACGACAGCGTCTTCGGTCTCAAACGTAGTCGGGTAGAGCTAAAAAAAAAGATTTCCAACGATCTGCCGACCATCAGACCTTGAATCCAGCGCCGCCGTTCAGTTGAAGTTGCTGTTAAATTAACGCACAATAGAAGAAATGTCAGTTCTTTAATTGTTTTCTAAAAGCTGCGATCAAAGACGCTGCTTCTCGTCTCCCGAGGCCGTCACACGTACCGTTCCCCTCCCTCTGTGATCAACTTGTTTCCCGGCCTCTGGGCTCCGTGTCTCTTCTCTGAAGGTATTGATCCGTCCATCAGCAGTCGGAGCGCCAGGCCTGCTCTCTTTATTTTGGGGTCTATTGTTGCGGTTCCCCCCCGGCGCTCCGAGTCTCTCCGGGATCGGCTCCACGTCGATAACGTTCTCACACGCCAACGAGAGCGAGGATGAACTCCCAGGAAGTAATGGGTGAATTATGAAGTGTTCAGCTGATGGCGGAGGGAGAGGGGCTGTCTGGAGAACACGAGGAAGCCGGTTCCACCCCGCCTGCATGTTGAAGGGTCCTTGAGCAAGGCACCGAGAGACCGGATTCAATTCAGTTTTATTTGTATATGTAATTTCACAAATTACAAATTGGTCTAGGAGTGCTTTACAATCTGCACACATAGACATCCCTGACCTTTGACCTTTGACCTCACATCAGACCAGGAAAAACTCCCAAATAACCCTTCAGGGGGAAAAAGGGAAGAAACCTTCAGGAGAGAACAGAGGAGGATCCTCTCCAGGATGGACAGAACAATAGATGTCATGTGACCAGAAGACAGACTTAGAGTTAAAATACATTCAATGAATTAGACAGAGTTTATCAATAGTTCATATTTAGGCATATTCCACAACGGAGACCTCCACCAACCATCAGTTAGATGAAGGCGGAGAGGAGGACACGACTTTTAAAAGTACAGCCGCTCCACCGGCAAAACAGCCGGTGGAGCGCAACCGATAAACGTCATTTACAAAACGGATTCAAGCAGACGTCATGCCCTGACTGAGGAAAAATACTCAAAAAATAGGTTTTAAATAGGTCTTGCTTCATCCCATTGGCCGCCTTGAGCCTCTGGCTTTGATCATATTGGCTGCCTTGGGACTCCTGCTTTGATCCCATTGGTTGTCTTGAGCCTCTGGCTTGATTGCCGCGTGGCATTTAAACGGCGTGCCTTTCATTCACCATAAGAAAATGACGGTTTAGCTAATGACGGTTTAGCTAACGACGGTTTAGCTAACGACGGGTTTAGCTAACGACGGGTTTAGCTAACGACGGGTTTTTGAGAGAGTCACGTCTGGTGTTCCCTTCAGAGTTTCACGTACATCGTCTCCCCTGCTCTGCACATGTCCTGATGGAAAACACAAACGCAGTTTGTCTTTTTATTTATTCCGCCACAACTTGGACGGTTTGGTTTCGTTTCCAAATAACAATTCTGGATGCACTTTTCTTTCCAACCCAATAAAAGGTTTTTCACTTTCAGCTCAACGTGGTTCCTCTCAGGAGACGGTCCGTGTGTTCCCCAGCCTCGCCGTGTTCATCACGTTCTATTCATGACTATTAATTAGTCGCGGCCTCGTAGCGTCGCTAACAGGCACGGTCACGACATGTTAAGCTAAATGTATCGTATAATAACGCACATACGCTGTAATGGCTACACACCCTCACACACACACACACACACACACACACACACGTTTTCACTCGCGCTGACTTAAGAGATATGAAGATTACGCATCAAGTTGATGAAGCGTGTTGTAATATATATTATCCCTTGGGGCACTTTAATTAACACATTAAATATTAAACTGTGGTGCAAAATTAGTATCTCACCCGCAGTATCACCCCCCCCCCCCTCCACCCCCACCTCGATGGTGTGAGCATAGAGGCTGACTGTGTATGTGTGTGTGTTGTTGTGTATTTTTTTATAATGTAATCATTGTAATACAATATCATATTATTCTATATAATATACAAGACTGAAAAAGTAAAACAAAAAATGCGTATATTTTCCTATCCTAAATTATCAGAATAAATTAGAAAATGTATATAAAATAATGAACAAAATATGTTTGTGTTTCTTATGCAGACTGCTTTTAATTAAATCATTCAATTAATATATATAATATATAAAACAGATAGACTGAAAAGATAGGGGAAAAATGTGTATATATTCATATCTTAAAATATTATAATCAAATACATTTTTGAATTAATATAAAATAATGAAATGTTTCTGTTTCTTATACAAACTGCTTTTAATTAAAGAATGTTCTTTATTGTTCACATGAATGACTCTGAAGCTGAAGGCGACTGACTCTAGTTTATTTTTAAATGACTCTTGGCCCTCGTGGACTTGGCGCCCGGTGCTGGACCCGGTTCTGTGGAGCACGATGTGGTCCGATCCGCTCCAGAGGCGGCGGCGACACGCGATGAAGACGGCGAGCTGTCGGCAGGAGAGGAAGACAAAGACAAAGACTCGTCTAAAAATACAGCAGGTCGACAACGAGAGGGGAGAGGAAGTGGATCACAGGGGGACGGAGATCACCGTGACACGGCCCTCAGGTGGAACCAGGTAGAGAGATGGATGTCGTCTCTTTTACATGTTTTCAAGCCTTCAAACAATAAGAGTAAAAACCTGAGAGCAAATAAAAAAGCTGGCAAAGCTTAACGTCTATTATTATATTTGACTAACTCCATGACCACCTCCTCCTCCTCCTCCTCCTCCTCCTCCTCCTCCTCCTCCTCCTCGTCACACAGCCAAGAAGACACAAAATAAATCCTCTTTTTATTGTTCATGCGACGCAGAGACTTTAAGGTCTCACGAGTCGCCCTTCGATGACCTGATGAGCTCGAACACCACGAGTAACGGACGGGATAGAGGAGAAGAAAAGGATTCCTGAGGAGGCGCATAAGGAGAGAGGTTGAGAGGAGTGAGGAAAGGAAAGGAGGGAGAGGAAAGGAAAGGAGACGGTTCGACATCGGCAAAGGGAACGAGGAGGAAACAAAGTGGCCCAATCAGGATTTAGAGGATAAGGAAACGCTTTCTGAGAAGGAGCATGAAGGGTAGAGGTTGAGACATGTGGAGGAGTAAGGAAAGGAAAGGAGCGAGAGGAAAGGGAAGGAGGGAGAGGAAAGAAAAGGAGCAGGAGGACATTGGCAACAGGAACAAGGAGGAAATAAAGCGTTTCGATCAGGATATAGAGGATAAGAAAAAGCTTTCTGAGAAGGAGCATAAGGAAAGAGGTTATATGGATGAGTGAGGAAAGGAAACAAGCAGCAGGAAAGGAAATGAGCGGGAGGACATCGGCAAAGGGAACGAGGAGGAAATGAAGCGGCCCGATCAGATATAGAGGATAAGAAAAGGCTTTCTGTAGGCAGAGAAGAAGAATGAAGATAACTCCATGCAGGTGTAGAGACAGGTGGAGGAGCGAGGAAAGGAAAGGAGCAGGAGGAGAGGAAAGGAAAGGAGCAGGAGGAGAGGAAAGGAAAGGAGCAGGAGAACTCTTTAAACTGGAAGTGGCCTTCCCTTCATGTGCATAAATGATCCTGATTCACAGGAAAACCATTTAAATGAATGCAAATGATCAGAAACGTGATCATTGCAGAATTAATGCTTCAAAATATGCTTTTTAGACAATATTCTAGGCTTTTATTTTGTAAACCCTTATTAAAGTTCCACATTCTGGAGTAATTACAGCCTTTTTTGTAATATTCACTTATGTTAGATCAATCAAATGATAATTTAAATGACACATTAACAGAGCAAAATGAAAAATACCCTTTTAAATATAATGTTTTACTCCGTTTTAGGTTGATTCATTATTATAAATAACTTTAAATCATTACTTTGTCCCCCTTGAAGTTGAACCCGGCTCTTCTGTTGTCGGTCTACTGTGTTCATTTCTGTTGCTCCTTTCCTTCCCCTTGAGTTTCCTTGAGATGCATCCTCCTAGGAGACAAGTGGGAGTGAGGGAGGAGAGGAAGCGAGCAGATACAAGAACACACACGATTTAAAAATGGAAGTATCAGAGCTTTAGAACATCACTCATGAATATGTAAATAAATTAATTCATGTATCAGAAACGCGTCCCTGATGTCAGGAACACGAACACCAGAGATAACGAAACATACCATAATAAACATAAATATCACATAAAAGGCATTTTAAAGTCGCCTCGTGGACTTCTCTATAGAATCTAATATAATTTAATATATGTATATACTATTATATTATACATAATATTATATATAATTATATATATAATAATATAGTATATATAATATAATATAATGTGTATATATAATGTATATATATATATATATATATATGTATATGATGTTTATAGTATATATAGAATGTTTATATATAACCTTTATATATAATATAAGGTTATACTATTATATTATATATATCATTACATATACACTTATATATTTATATAATATTTATATATAATATAATTTAATTTACGTATATACTATATTAAATATAATATTATATAGAATTATATATATATAATGCAGTATATATAATATTATATTATATATAACGTATATAATATAATTAAATATATGTATATACTATTAAATTATATATAATATTATATATAAATAAATATATATATAATATATATAATTATATATAAAATAATATAATATATATAATATAATAGTATGTATATATGTATAGAATATTCATATATACTATAATTTAATATACAGTGTGTATTATGAAACGTCATTGGCTTCATCTATAATCCCGTGAATGGGACGGTGTCTCCGGGACAGCCCATTGTTCCCCGTGGCTCGTACCATTGTTCCCCGTGGCTCGTACCATTGTTCTCTCCACTTTAGCTGGCGCGTGCGGCGTACAGGAAGTCGCCCCGACGAGCAGCAACAATGGCGCCGCGCTGATCCGGCCGCTCGCTCTCATCCGTAATGACGCCAACAAAACAAATGTGTTGCCGCGGCGATTATCTCAGAGACGGATGCCGACGGCTTACGAGGGCCGCTTTGTTTCCTCCTCGTTCCCTTTGCCGATGTCCTCCGGCTCCCTTCCTTCCCCCCTGCTCTTTTCCTTTCCTCTCGCTGCTTTCCTTTCCTCTCTTCCTCCACCTGTCTCCACCTACATTATCCTACATGTTCCTTCTCAGAAAGCCTTTTCTTATCCTCTATATCCAGATCGGGCCCGCTCCTTTCCTTTCCTCCGGCTCCTTTCCTGTCTCAACCGACCTTATCTGTATCCTTCTCAAAGGGTGTTTCTTTATCCTCCTCACTACCTGACACTTATCTTTTGCCTCCTTTCCTTAATCCGTATTCCATCCTCGTGCCCGGCTTACTTTCCCGTCTCCATCCTGTCCGTCCTCTAACCTCGGCCTCGTCTCCTCCCCTTTCTCACCTTTTAATCCTGATTTAATACATTTCTTCCTCTTTCAACACTCTTTTTATCACCTCCATCCACACCTCCATCCTCACCCCACATCCACTCATGTGTTGTGGAGCCCCGATCTAGAGCACTGATCCCACTGATGCTATTTTAAGCCCTCCATGCATACTTCCCCTCCTCTTCCTCGCCACAGAGAGCTGGCAGCCTCACAGAGGGAGCTGGCTCCCCCCTCCCCCACAGACAGACTCTTCTTCTCTTCTATAATTAAACGTGTCGTCGGGGGAGGAGCCGGTCGGACAGAAATAGAAGATTTGTCTCTGTTTGCCCAAATGATGATTTAATTGTCTTGAAGTTTCGTAAAGTAGACTTTTACTTCCTGCTTCTTTTTTATTTTCTGGGTCTGCTGGGAATTTCAGCTTTAAATGTATATATATATATATATATTTACATAAATATACATATTTGTATGTATATATAATAACACATACATATATATAATATTATATCTATAATATGAATATTATAATATATATATATATATATATATATATAATAGGATATCAATATAATATATAATTATTTATATAATATACATACCTAATATAATTTCATATATTTATATACTATTATATTATATATTATTTTATATTATATATATGATATTATATATATGTATATACATTTAATTATACATAATAATATAGTATATATATAATATTATTTATATAATATTTATATAAAATGTAATGTAATATATGTATATAATATAATGTTTTACATATAATAATTTATTATGTATGTATAACATGTATACATAATATCATTTAATATGTGTATACAATATAATATTATATATGATATAAATTAAATATAATAATATATAATAATATAGTATATATAATATTATATATTATTTATATCATATATAATATTAACATTTTGACCTGATAGACAGTATTTCAATGCAGTAGTTTCATCTGTGAAATAATTTTCTTATATCAATAATACATTTAACTTCTAACGGAGGATCATTGGCCGCCACACCAGAGGAAGAGGAGAGAATGAAGACACGTCTCCCGGTCGCTGTACACAATGTCTGGTTTATTGTTGTCATACATTTTCAAAATGACTAATATGCTTCAGTATCTAAAGACTTCTCAGAGGATGTGAACTCTCCAGGCGGTCACACCCGCAGCACAGAGCGACTCCCACCACAGACGGTAACGGGAAAACCATTTAGTTTCTGCACATCTACGTGTAATTTGATGCTTTCATTATTTTATGATAATAATCCAAAAAAATATTTAATAAAAGTATTTCCATACGCCCGGGGTGAGAATAACTCTGCTTTGCAGGCGCTCTGCAGACCCTTTAATGTGATCATGTGACACACCTGTGGAGCAACAGCACACACTGTCATCACATCTGTGCTTATCTTTTTTTCATCTTCATCTTCTTCTTTTTTTTGTGCATTTTTTTGTGCATTTTTTTTCTGTTAAATATCTTTTTTTGGGACATAATCTTTTTCACAAGAGAACAGACCAGAGTTAAATCTGTTAAATGTTTTGTATACCAACATGCTCACAATGTATCTCAACCATTTCTTCTGAACAACGTACATAAAAACAGACCCCCCCCCCCCTTTGTTTCAAACAGTGAGTGCCATGTGGGATCAGAAAAGATGATTTTTGTGTTCGTCTCCCAGGAATATCCAAAATGACCTGCAGTCGTGCTCAAGGTCATCACAACCTTCAACTTCAGGAAAGAACATCCGCAGAAGGGCGCTCCGAGAAAACACGATTCCACGTCAACATCACGCCTCTCGCTCGCTCTCACACGTCAAACTTCACTCGTCATTCTTTTTTTTAATAACTTTTACATCATCTGTTTGTATATATTTTTGTATTTCTTTCTGTCTGACTCTCCTCCCGTGTGCTCTGAAGGTGAGATCCGGTCACGTGACCGCGTTGTGCACGTAAAGTGTGATTTATTAGATTTTAATCTCTCTCTTCAAATACTTTTTTGTTTGTGTTTTTCTTGTATAACTTTATATACATTGTGCAAAAAACAGCTGTATTCTACTCTAGAAGGCCACCGGGTGTCTTGGTATCGCGTTTTTCTTTTTCCACTCTCGTGTCTGAAGATGCTCTCCGGTAGATGACTGAGGTGACCGACTCCCGAACGTCACTCGACTGAAGAAGAAGAGGAAGAAGAGGAAACACGAGACCATAAACTACTGCAGAGGACGGGGAGAAGAAAAACAAAGCAAAAAGCGATGCAACAAGGAGATCCTCCGTCATACCGGTCGTGTTTACTCGTCTTCACTCTGTGGGATATCAATTTGGCCAGAAAACAGTCGAAGAGGAACAATGTTTACACCGTTTCTTAAAGGTACAGCGCGCTGTTCTCAGGGAGCTGGAATCAACAAAAAAGGCAAATTATATTGTCTGTCTTCAAGATCAAATTCTCCTGTTTCCTCTTGAGGAGCGGGACGCACCTGTGACTTTAACTATCAGGGGGGACCCCTACAACGGGTCACACATGGTACAGTCCGTTTGGTTGGGCTCATATATATATATATATATATATATATATATAAATATATATAAACATAAATATATATGATATTAATGTTCTTAACCCGAACATAAGGGTGTTAGATGTTCAGATGTGTGTGTGTGTGTGATGTCCTCAACAAGTATGAAGCAGAACTAGTGGTCGGTTCTTCATGGTGAAGGAGATGATAACTGTTTCCACGGAGTAAAGCCACACAGATAAGCCCCGCCCCTATAAGCCCCGCCCCCTCTAAGGCGCGGATGAAGCGAAAAGTCACAAATAGTCGAGCGAGTAAACTCATGTGAGAATATTGTCGTAACGCGTTTGGTGCGAACGCAGCACGGCGTTTAACTCCTTGGGGAGAAATGTTTCCCTCAAATAAAGTTTGATTCAATATTCTGTTTGTTCCTCTTCTCTGCTCTGGGAAAGTCGGCCTTCAGTCGGGGGCAGCAGCAAACAGATGAAACATAAAAATGTCCGATTCATAGTTGTTGCTTCATTTTCAAATCCAGTGTCCCGGAGTACACAGCCAAAAAAACAACAACAACAACAACAACAACAACACAACACATTCTGACTGCACTGCACGCCAACACACCTTCAGGGACAGACTGCTTGCTCATGAACATCTTCAGAGTTATTGATTACCGACGCGTCTCAGTCAGAGAGAAAGATGCTTATAATTTATTAAAGTGGTAAATATATATATATTTATATATATAGATATATATATTTATATATATCGTATGTTATAGGTGTGTATTATATGTTGCTCTTCCCCGATGGGCCACTCCTCTAAATGATAAAACAGTCATCACTACAACCAGCGCGCTCATGGATTTGCATGTTAAATATATATATATATATATATATATACACACACAGATTGTATAATACATTGTTCTGGTTAGGTATGATATATGGTGTCTATTTACATATATTGTGTGGGGAGCATTAACATATCTCAGCTTCAGCTTGTAAGATAAATGACCCTTTAAAATGAAAATGTAATATCCCAGTATTGTATAAAAATATGTAATATTCAATGTATGGACATGAGGACAATGGTTGGTTTGTATATAGCACCTATTGCAACCATATTATTGTATAATGTATTAATATACCATATTAATGCATACGATCATACACCACGGCAGACATATGGGCACCACTGCACACACACACATATATATATATATATATATATATATATATATATATATATATATATATATATTGGAAATATTGTTCTATGAATTTATATATTTATTTATATATACATATATATATATATATATATATATTGGAAATATTGTTATATGAATTTATATATTTATATATACATATATATATATTGGAAATATTGTTATATAAATTTATATATATATTTATTTATATTATATATATATATTATACATACATATATAAAGAAAAATACATATATAAAGAAAAATATATATAGACATATATATAGTTTTATACATATTTATATATACATATAAATATATACATATATATATTTATAAATCTTTATATATAAATATATATATATATAAATCTTTATATTTATATATAGAAATATTTATATATATAAATATATACATATATATATATATATATATATATATATATATATATATATATATATATATATATGTACTATCATACTACCCATGAACCACTTCTCTCACAGAAAATATATTTATACGGCAAAATAAGGTAATTGGATAATCTATTAATTTAAAGGCCTTTACATAGAAAAATAAGTCCAGTATAATAGAACATTTTAAGTTCTGGGTATATTTTAAATAAACTGATCTTTCATTAACCTATGCATAATGTATCTATGCATACGTGTGTGTGTGTGCTTTTAATTACCTTGTGATTGTTCATAAAGCCCATTCATAAGCTGCAATAATTTTACATTTTCAAATTTAATCATGATTCTCCATGAAAATGATTCTTTTTTTTTTTTTCTTTTTTTTTACTACCGAGACTTTTATCTGTACAGGTCCATTCATCATTATGTATAACTTTATACGCCAAACTACATCTTTCCATCACACTATTCATAAACGTGACCACCATGGGGTCATTGAACTTCATGTTCTGGACATCATGCTCTTTCTTTCTCTATCTGTCGTTCAGTAAACGTCCACTTCCTGTTTCCTCTACATGCGCCTCTCCTAGAACAGAGATCGTGATGTCGCTAACGTTCCCGCTGAAATAGATCATTCAATATTTTTACAAGGAATTTGCGTTAAATGACATTTACATCTTGAGAAGTGTCGCCGTATTTACAACATCGCTGCAGTCGAAGACCTAAAGTAAGACGTGTTCTTGAATCGTCGTGTTGTTAGTAGATGTCGGACATCTTTTGCTGTTTCTTTACCCACAATGCATCACACTCATCAACGCGCAAATACCCGCCCAGCTCGCCGTCTTTAGCGTTAGCCGAGAGCTCGGGGCGCGGCCACGTGAACGAGCGCCGCAGCCGGTCCGTGACTATCCATCACCATGGCAACGGCATCATCTGCAGAGCCGCTGTGGCCCGTCTGTCTCTGACCGGAGGGCCTCGGCGATTTGATCGCTGCGTATTTATCTGTGTGTGTGTGTGTGTGTGTGTGTGTGTGTGTGTGTGTGTGTGTGTGTTTGCGTGTTATTCGCATAAGTCAAAAAGTATTAAACCGAATCGCATGACATTTGGTGGGATGATTGGTTATTATCCGGGGACCTTTTGATTCGATTTTGGGATCGATTGGGTCAAAGGTCAAGGTCATGAAAAGGTCAACATCTTCTTTTTACCACAGCGCGGTCAATTTATATCCAATTGGCAACTAATGCCAACATGTGGCTGAAGTGAGTTGTGGTACACACACACACACACAGAGACAAACACACACACAGACAGACAGATGTACATACACACACACAGACACACACAGAGACACAACACACACACAGACAGATGTACATATACACGTACAGAGAGACAAACACACACACACAGACACACACAAATATAGACACACACATGGATGCGCACACACACACACACACACACACACACACACACACACACACACAGGGTGTTTGGTGACGTTTTTGGCCTACATAGAGATGCAGTAAATGGATAACAGTGTGCGTTGTGTGTAGTTGTGTTGAATCAGAGCGTTCCTCGTCCCTCACTCCTCCGCCCGGTGACCTCGGAGTCTCTCCGTTCACATCGGCATCGTAACCGAGAGAAGAGGAGGAAGAGGAGGAAGAGGAGGAAGAGGAATGTTCTGAGGAAGATCACACGTCCCCAAAATGTCGCCTAAAAGTTTGAAGTCATCGACCCAAAAGTATTTATAGTAAGCGATGAATTATTAATGGTTCCTGATGCAGATTTATTCATGACCTCTAGGCCACACACACACACACTTACACACACACACACACACACACACACACACACACACACACACACACACTAAATCAGTCTGTCTGTGAGGACCGTGGCTCCGGTGATGGTTCTCCATGGAAATGAAGACGGATGACGGTGTGTGTGTGTGTGTGTGTGTGCGTGTGTGTGTGTGCGTGTGCCTGTGCATGTGTGTGTGTATGTGTGGTCTAGTTTCCCCTCGGTCACCTCCAACTGCAGCCATTAGCGAGCCTCTGATTGGTCGATCGTTTCACGGAGCCTGTGGATTGGTCCTCGGGGGAAAGTATTAAAGTTCGGCACATCCTCACGGTACACACACACACACACACACACACACACACACACACATAGTTAGTGTCCATAAGAAAACCGTCAGTTTTTCGATGCTTCTCATAGCGTCTGCGTGGCCTGAAGGTGCCCCCCCCCCCCCCCCCCAGGTTGTAAAAGTCGTGATGGAGCACATCGTGTAAACGGCCCCGCGGTCCTCGAGGCGGCGTCCCGGTGCGGCGCCCCCCGCGGCGCCCCTCGCGGCGCCCCCTGCAGCTCAGACGCGGTGCTTCCTCAGCAGGTCGGCCTGCCACATGTACTTCCTCTCGGGGAAGCGCTCGGGGATCTTGATCTTGTGGAAGTCCTGGATGCACTTCTCCAGCTCCTCCTCCACCGACGGCTTCTCCTTGGCCGGCCTCTTCTTGCTCGTGCTCGTGTCGCGCGAGCTCGCGGTGAGCGAGCGCAGCAGGTCGCTCTTCCTCCGCTGCTCGGCGTGCTGCAGCGACGCCACGGGGCCCTTCTTGGCGGGCCGGTCCAGGGTCTGGACGTTGGCGTGGGAGTGAGGGCGCGGCTGGCGGACGCCGCCGCCGCCGACGCTGACCGGGCCGCGGACGACCGTCCCCTGGGGGGAGCCGGCTTCCGATTGGCTGTCGGAGCTGGAGGTGGAGAGCTCGTTGAAGGAGGTGCCGCTCTCGCCCTCGCCGTCGCCCTTGTGGTTCTTGCAGCAGCAGTCGCACGCCGGGGAGGACCAACGGGACGCGCCGCCTGGGAGGAGGGAACCAGAGAGGAGGGTCACGTTAGAGGTCACGCTAGAGGTCACGCCAGAGGTCACGCTAGAGGTCATGTTAGAGGTCACGCTAGAGGTCACGCTAGAGGTCACGTTAGAGGTCACGCTAAAGGTCACGTTAAAGGTCACGCTAGAGGTCACGTTAGAGGTCACATTAGAGGTCACGCTAGAGGTCAAACTAGAGGTCACGCTAGAGGTCACGCACGTTTTCTTTCTTTATGTCTTTTATTTTGTCATGGAAAACCATTTAATTTCCAAAAGTTTTGGAAAAGTCATGGACATTTTTTATATTCACCTGTTCATTTACGCAGTTTGATTAAAAGAAAAAAAAATTGATATATAGATTCATTCTTTTAATCAAACTATTTTTCAATTATACACGTTTTCCTGGAAATCTATTGGTCAACATTTAGAGCATGTAGAGAATCATACATTAAACATTACACAAATAAATTTTGTACCAAGTCCAAAAAGGCTGCCAGATATTCAAAAATAACTCTTTCTTGCTTTCTTTAGGCCGATCGTCACGGAGATAGAAACGAGACGGCGAAACAAAGAGAGACGAATTATCCAGACGAGCGAAGAAAGACAAAGCAAGAGGCGCCGAAGGAAGGTCGGCTTTTGTCTCCGACTTCCACCTGGAGCAAAGAGACGGCTGCTGCTCCCCGAGAGGAGCCTCAGAGGACGGAAGGATCTTTACTGTAAATACATGTGTAAGGCTGAGCTGTAAATACATGTGTAAGGTTGAGCTGTAAATACATGTATAAGGATCTTTACTGTAAATACATGTATAAGGATCTTTACTGTAAATACATGTGTAAGGTTGAGCTGTAAATACATGTGTAAGGTTGAGCTGTAAATACATGTATAAGGTTGAGCTGTAAATACATGTATAAGGATCTTTACTGTAAATACATGTGTAAGGTTGAGCTGTAAATACATGTATAAGGATCTTTACTGTAAATACATGTATAAGGCTGAGCTGTAAATACATGTGTAAGGTTGAGCTGTAAATACATGTATAAGGATCTTTACTGTAAATACATGTATAAGGATCTTTACTGTAAATACATGTGTAAGGTTGAGCTGTAAATACATGTGTAAGGTTGAGCTGTAAATACATGTATAAGGTTGAGCTGTAAATACATGTATAAGGATCTTTACTGTAAATACATGTATAAGGTTGAGCTGTAAATACATGTATTAGGTTGAGCTGTAAATACATGTATTAGGTTGAGCTGTAAATACATGTATTAGGTTGAGCTGTAAATACATGTATTAGGTTGAGCTGTAAATACATGTATTAGGTTGAGCTGTAAATACATGTATTAGGTTGAGCTGTAAATACATGTATTAGGTTGAGCTGTAAATACATGTATTAGGTTGAGTACGTCGAAGAGCTCAACCTAATCCGTGTATTATCAGGAACGCTCTCATGAACATCGCAACTCAATAAAACGTGTTTTTATGAACTCTGCAAAGCTTTGGACTGCTCAGAGACACAGTGTACTGCAGCAATAATGGCCGAGAAAAACATAGTAAAATATTAGAATAATTGAGATTTTGTGTATATACAAAAACTAATACTGGACCGATACCAGATATTGAATTGAACATACACTCGAATATTGATGTCAGGATGTCAGAGATGACAGTTTCAACAGCAAACAAATGACATGTGTTGTATTAAAACATTTTGTCTCAACTACATGTTATAACTGGCGCGTACACGGCAATACACATATGGCGTATGAAAAAACATGTTATAAAATGGTGTATAAAAAATTATAAATTGATATATATATATTATATATATATATATATTGATATATGACAATATATCAATTTCATATTAAATGTGGTATTAAATGTTGTATTAAATGTTGTATACAATGTTATATTAAATGTATAAAATTACATATAAAATGTTGCATTAAATGTTGTATTAAAGTATTAAATGGCATATTAAATGTTGTATTACATAGTGTATTACATGTTATATAAAATGCTGTATTAAAACGCATATTAAAGTATTAAATAGCATATAAAATGTTGCATTAAATGTTGCATTAAATGTTGTATTAAACTATTAAATGGCGTATTAAAGTATTAAATGGCAGATTAAATGTTGTATTAAATGTTGTATTAAATGTTGTATTAAATGTTGTATTAAATGTTGTATTAAAGTATTAAATGGCATATTAAATGTTGTATTAAATGTTGTATTAAAGTATTAAATGTTGTATTAAATGTTGTATTAAAGTATTAAACGGCGTAGCCCCCCTCGGGGCGTAGCCCCCCTTTCTTTGAATCCTACACGCGGCCCTGGTTCCACCTGGCTGGACTTCCAGGGAGTCAAACGAGTCGATAGGCACAACGACTTACTGGAAGCGGAGCGGCAGCAGTGTGTGTGTGAGTGTGTATGTGTGAGAGAGTGTGTGTGTGTGAGAGAGTGTGTGTATGTGTGTGAGCCTCTCAACCGCAGGAAGACATTTATCTTTCATGCTAACCTCCTGAATAATTGAAGAGGTATCTGTTGCTGATGGACTGCACTCTGTTTACGGAGGACGGAGAAACAAACACACACACACACACACACAAACACACACGCAAACAGCGCTCCATCCTGATGTTAAGCCCCGCCCCCTCACACCGAGGTGCAGGCCTCCATCCTGCGCTCCTCGCTCCGCGTCGCTGAGCGCTTCACGACGAGCTCAAACGGGACCATAAATAAAGACGCGTGTAATAAATGTCGCCCTGCGCTGACTTCCTGTCCTCAGCGACGCGTCTGATTGGTCGATAGAGAAATCAATTCATCCCGGAGCTCCTCTACACGGTGTAACTGTTTATGAGAATATGAATATAATAATAAAACACATACGTCTGGGACACCTTCACACACTGTTATACTGCAGGAGGACACACACTGAGTACACAACTCTCTCTGTGTGTGTGTGTGTGTGTGTGTGTGTGTGTGTGTGTGTGTGTGTGTGTGTGTGCTACTAGTCTATAATCATAAACCTAAAACCAAGTCTTCACCTTGAAAGGTGATGATTTATGGCATTTTGTTCCCATTGGGAAAGCAGATGTAGGTCCTCACACTCACACACACACACACACACACACACAGACACACACACACACACACACACACATGAAATAAACATCACCCTCCCGAGTGACAGAAGTGGACCACTGTTCCCTTTGTAGCAGCTCTGGATCTCGTTAACGACCACGAGCATCTACAGTTCACACACACACACACACACACACACACACACACACTCACACTACAACAATGTGGTTTCAAGATGAGAAATGTATCAGCCTCAGAAAAAAGATGTTTGCTATCCAGTTGCAGTTTAGAGTATGTGACCCTGTGACTGGTGCTATTATGGTGTGTGTGTGTGTGTGTGTGTGTGTCTGTGTGTGTGTGTGTGTATGTGTGTGTGTACATTGCCTGACATCCTGATTGAAGCTGTGTGTTGCTCTTGACGCGCCGCTTTAACTCCCAGGTATTGCGTAACGCCATTAGCCTCGTTAACACCGCGGACCACCAGGGAGGCGTCTGATTGGTCGCTTTCAACTTCCCGTCAAACCTTAAGCGCCGTGACAAATCGTCTTACGAATAATTAAATTGAGAACGCCACACACACACACACACGCACACACACACACAGAGTCTCCTCGCTGTGCGTGTCTCTCGCTGCTGAGCGAGGCTTTGATGATCTTCCCATGAGGACCAATGAGGAAGCAGCACTTCACCTGCGGATGGAAGTGTGTGTGTGTGTGTGTGTGTGTGTGTGTGTGTGTGTGTGTGTGTGTGTGTGTGTGTGTGTGTGTGTTGGTTATGGTGTTGTGTCATCAAGGTGAACGTTCATCACCGATGCTCTGGGTTTCTATACTTTTTTGTCCGGTTGAACTATTTTTCTTCTTGATTGTTTCTTCCTATCGAATCACTGAAGGAAGAAGGAAATGTTTTATATTGGGTAAATAAGTAAGTCTGTAAGTAGATAAGTAAGTAAATAAGTAAATACGTAGATAAGTAAGTAAATAAGTAAATACGTAGATAAGTAAGTAAATAAGTAAATACGTAGATAAGTAAGTAAATAAGTAAGTAAGTAGATAAGTAAGCAAATAAGTAAGTAAATAGATAAGTAGATAAGTAAGTAAATAAGTAGATAAGTAAATAAGTAAATAAGTGAATAAGTAGATAAGTAGATAAATAAGTAAGTAAATAAGTACGTCCATAAGGAGAGAGGAGAGGAGATAGGAGCTGAGTGTATCCTTATAGCATGAGCCATTTTAAAATAATTTTCTGTGTTTCCGTGTTAATCTTTCTCAGCCCTGTGTGTGTGTGTGTGTGTGTGTGTGTGTGTGTGTGTGTGTGTGTGTGTGTGTGTGTGTGTGTGTGTGTGTGTGTGTGTGTGTGTGTGTGTGTGTGTGTGAATGTTATCCACCGTGTGTGCAGAACACTGTGCTCTCATGTGAGAGTGAGGTCACACATTCCTTCAGGGTTCCTTCACACGTTGTGTGTGTGTGTATATGTGTGTGTACACGTGTGTGTGTGTGTGTGTGTGTAGAGCACATATTCATATGTAACATGTGACGTATGAAGCACCATAAGCGTGAGCCGCATGCGGGTGTGTTTGTGCTTTTCACTGGCGCCTCGCTTCCTCTCTATAGGCTACATCACTGTTGTAGTACGTTGTGTGTGTGTGTGTGTGTGTGTGTGTGTGTGTGTGTGTGTGTGTGTGTGTGTGTGTGTGTGTGTGTGTGCCCGTGGTCATCCCTGAGTGTGTAAGTGACTTTGGCCTTGGACCTGTTATCTGTCGGCCGGTGGGCAGTGAGAGGAGGCCGGTGTCAGGTGGGGTTCCCACTCGTGTCATCAGAGGTGTCAGACTGTCGGCCGCGCCTCTGGCCGGCATCACTCAGCACACACACACACACACCCTGTGTGTGTGTGTGTGTGTGTGTGTGTGTGTGTGTGTGTGTGTGTGTGTGTGTGCTGAGTGGTGTCTACAGCAGCCAGTGAAGTGGGCAGGAAAGTGTGACTGAAATCTAATGACTGTCACATGCTATTATAAACACACTCACACACACACACACACACACACACACACACACACACACACAATGCTCCCTGACAGCTGCTCTGGGCTCTGATGTATTGATCTCAGCAAAGACCTTCACAACTTGTGTTAGCTGAGGCCAGAAAAAAGACCTGAACGACTCACACCGCGCGCACAATGGAATGTAACAAACACACACACACACACACACACACACACACACACATTAAACATATCACACACACACTCCCCCTCTTCCTCTCCTTGTGTATCTCCCCCTCTTCCTCTCCACATGTATCTCCTCCTCTTCCTCTCCACATGTATCTCCCCCTCTTCCTCTCCACTTGTATCTCCCCCTCTTCCTCTCCACTTGTATCTCCCCCTCTTCCTCTCCCCGTGTAGCTCCCCCTCTTCCTCTCCACATGTATCTCCCCCTCTTCCTCTCCTTGTGTATCTCCCCCTCTTCCTCTCCCCGTGTATCTCCCCCTCTTCCTCTCCTTGTGTATCTCCCCCTCTTCCTCTCCCCGTGTATCTCCCCCTCTTCCTCTCCTTGTGTATCTCCCCCTCTTCCTCTCCCCGTGTATCTCCCCCTCTTCCTCTCCTTGTGTATCTCCCCTTCCTCTCCCCTCTCCCTGTATCTCTCCCTCTTCCTCCCCTTATCTCCCTCCTCTTCCTCTCCTTGTATCTCCCTCTTCCTCTCCCCGTGTATCTCCCCTCTTCCTCTCCTTGTGTATCTCCCCTCTCTTCCTCCTCCGTGTATCTCCCCCTCCTCTCCCCGTGTATCTCCCCTCTTCCTCTCCCCGTGAATCTCCCTCTCTCCCGTGTATCTTCCTCTCCCTCTCCCTCTTCCCCTCCTCTCCCCTCTCCTCTCTCCTCTCCCTCCCTCTCCCCCTCCTCTCTGTATCTCTCTCTGCCCTCTGATTCTCTCCATGTCTCCTCTCTTCTCTACCCTCATCTCTTCCTCTCTCTTTCTCTCTCTCTCCCATTCTCAAACTCTCTCTCTCTCTCTTCCTCCTCTCTCTTCTCTCTCCTCCTTCTCCTCCCTCTCTCTCTCTCTCTTCTATACCTCTCTCTTCTCTACCTCTCCTTCTTCTCTACCTCTCTCTTCTCTACCTCTCTCTCCTCCTCTCTCTCTTCTCTTCTCTCCTCTCTTTTCTCTCCTTCTCACTCTCCATCTCTTACCTCTCCTCTCTCTTCTCTTCTTCTCTCTCTTCTTCCTACCTCTCTCTCTTCTCTCTTCTCCTCTCTCTCTCCTCTCTATCTCTACCTCTCTCTCTTCTCTCTTCTTCCTCTCTCTCTCTTCTCTACCTCTCTCTTTCTCCCTCTCTTCTCTCCTCTCTTCTCTCTCTATTTCTTCTCTACCCATCTCTCTCTACCTCTCTCTCTACCCTCTCTCTTCTCTCTCTATCTCTCTCTTCTCTACCTATCTCTCTTCTCTACCTCTCTCTTCTCTACCTCTCTCTCTCTTCTCTACCTCTCTCTCTTCCTTCTCTACCTCTCTCTTCTCTACCTCTCTCTTCTCTACCTCTCCTCCTTCTCTATCTCTCTCTTCTCTACCTCTCTCTCTCTCTTCTCTACCTCTCTCGCTCTCTCTCTCTTATCTCCCTATCTCTCTCTTCTCTACCTCTCTCTCTCTTCTCTACCGGGCCAACCCATGACCTTCATTAAGCACCAGTCACAGCTAAGCTCCGCCCCCTCCTCTCTGTTGTTCACGCCCACCTCGTCAGTCTAACTCTCTTCACCTGTTCACTCACCTGCCTCTGATCCCTAATCAAGTCTATTTAGGCTCCTCCCCCTTTCCCATACAAGCCTGGGATCAAAGCACCGTCTGTCTGTTCAGGATTATTAATAAACTCGACTCTCTTATGGTTTCACTACAGTCCCACAGGAAGTTGTGTTCGTAATCTACCCGACGACAGTGAGACAGATTCAGTTCTTCCACATCAGAAAAGAAGGAACGTATCCTGAGAACGTTGTTCTGCTTAAAGCTCAGCCTGATCCGGTTCTCTCCGGTTCCACAGGAGTCCTTCTCATTGTTTCGCCTGACAGACGACCCGACGCCACGGCGGTTAAACGTGGAGATGTGTTCACTGCCGGGAGACAACATCGTATTTTAAAGAGGTCAACAACAACAACAGCAACTACAGTTGACAGTGATGCTGAGCGCTTGCCCAAGGGCACTTCAGCATGACGGGCGCTGGTCGGGGGAGGAGCTGCTGCACGTCTCAGCTGTCTGGCTCTCGGCTTTGGGGGAGGAGCTCTGAGCTTTGGGGGAGGAGCTCTGAGCTTTGGGGGAAGGGCTCTCAGCTTTGGGGGAGGGGCTCTCGGCTTTGGGGGAGGAGCTCTGAGCTTTGGGGGAAGGGCTCTCAGCTTTGGGGGAGGGGCTCTCGGCTTTGGGGGAGGAGCTCTCAGCTTTGGGGGAGGAGCTCTCAGCTTTGGGGGAGGAGCTCTCTGCTTTGGGGGAGGGTCTTTTTGACTTTGTGGGAGGAGCTCTTTGCTTCGGGGAGGAGCTTTCGGCTTTGAGGGAGGGGCTTCCTGCTCTGGTGGAGGGGCTCTCGGTTTAGGGGGAGGAGCTCTCGGCTTCGAGGGAGGGGCTCTTGGCTTCGAGGGAGGAGCTCTCGGCATTGGGGGAGGGGCTCTCAGCTTTGGGGGAGGAGCTCTCGGTTTAGGGGGAGGAGCTTTCGGTCTCCCCGGGAATGAGTTCTGGACATCTGCTGCCAAATTCTGTATATTCAGACATTCAAAAAGAGGGGAGTGTTTCTGCGCAGGTTGTTGGGCTTCATAGATCATGAGAATGAAGCGTTTCTCATCCCTCCATCATCCCTCTCTCTCTTCTCCTCCTCATCTTTCTCTCGTTGCAGCATCATCAGCGTCTGACTGCTCGTCTTCTTCACCCGGCCTGTGGATTCGAGGCTCTGCTTCTCTGAGTGATAATTCCTCTCCTCCGAACAGGCAGGTGTTACATTTCACTTTGTGAGAGCGACTCGACGGCGACGGGAGTTTTCTATTTCCAGCGGCCCATTTATTCCCCTCCTTTTCTTCTTTTTTTCCCCTCCTCCAGCCCCACGGGCTTTACTATAAATAACATAATAGCCACGGCAATCATCTACAAATGTATGTGGCACACACACAAAGCTGCTCTGCATGTATAATTCACATGTTTCTGAAGCACGGTGGGAGGTTCAATTTGTGTGGGAGAAGATAATAGTAGCAGTTGGGGGGGTGCATATAACCCTCACAATGGTTTGAAGTTCCCATTTGAAGCTCAATCTTTAATGTCTAACAGCAGCAGAGCCCTGATTGTAACTGAAAAAGGACAATAGCACTGATTACTAATCAAGACATCAAGACTCCTTAACGTTCATTAATAATACGTATTAATGCCGACGGCCTGTGAGACGCTCATCATGAAGCAAAGGAAAGACGCGTCTCTGGTCCCTCACAGATCAGACTGAGGGCCAGGCCCTCAATGCGTGAACACGGTATTTATAACTTTAATTAGAGGAGAAATTAGAAATGTTCTAAAGTCCTAATTTTTCAGCATTTCTTCAATAAATGATGAAAAATTTGCTTCAAGTGTTTCCCTTTAAACATAAAGATCGAAGTGATGTCAGTGTTGTTATTGCATATTATTACATGGTTATTGCATGCTCAGCCATATGATATATATATATATATATATATATATATATATATATATATTCCATCTAACTTATATAATATAATATATAAGGACATATATATATTCCATCTAACCTATATAATATATATATATTCCATCTAACTTATATAATATATATATATATTTCTTCCCATTGTTAGTTAACATTTGGGCCATTTTTCGGTCTAGTCAATCAATCTACATTAAATCTACTATTTATCCATTATTTCCTCCCCCAGATCCATGTATTAATTATGCACGTCTTGTATGTTTACGAAGTGAAACAGTGAAGTTGAACTATAAATATCAACACATGCAAAAGGGTTAAAATAGAGCTCCAAGTCAACAACACGCTGGTAGAAAAAACTACCTAATAGCATAACGTCTCGCTGCAGTTTACCGCTCCACTTCCTTCGGTTCTCATTTCAAACATGTAAATGTGGCTCCGCCCCCAGTGGGGAGCGTCGGGCTGATTAATAGGAACAACCAGAGGACTCCGAACTGGGAGAGAGGTTTTCAATCGGAGAGCAGCCGAGCGAGCAGCAGGAACAGGAGAGGCAACGTGAGACTAGAGAGCAGCTCTGCAGCCAAAGGGGGGACAGACAGAAGGACCTGGCAACCCAGACACAGCCACAACGCCCTGGAATGCATTAATATGGAGGATGATGATTTATGATGATTCATCTTTTATTCATGTGTCTTTTTCTGTCCTTGTCTGATTGTTGTACAGTTATGATATATATTATATATTATATTTATTTATTTGTTGTTTTTTGTCCGGTAATGTGTAACTTGTAAAAAATAAAAATAAAGAATCTGTAGAATATGAAAAAGGGAAGAAAAAAATATTTACTTGTGAAAATTAAAAATAAAAATAAAAATACCAAAATATTTAGTCGCTGTGAAGATTTAAATAATATAAATAAAAGTTCACGGGGCCAAAGCGTGTGAGCTCGCCATCGAACGCAGAGACGGATTATCTCTGATCGACTGACGGATCAGAGACTGTCATCGTTATCACTGCCCAGC
Organism: Liparis tanakae; assembly: GCA_036178185.1. Lineage (NCBI taxonomy): Eukaryota > Metazoa > Chordata > Actinopteri > Perciformes > Liparidae > Liparis > Liparis tanakae. The sequence continues at coordinate 1,363,085 of CM070088.1, read as the reverse complement.
AGACACACACACACACACACACACACACACACACACACACACACACAGGTTACAGATTACTGGTTGCCCCCCCCCCCGACGGCAGTAATCCTGCCTGTGATGCTCCCGGCCACGTCGTCGATGGCTCTGCAGTCTGAGGTTAAACGCCTCTTCATCTTTATTCTCATTCATCTTTATTCTAATTCACCGCTCAGCTCCGTTCTTCACCTCCGTCATTCTCTCCTTCTCCCTTCGGTGCCTGTCGGTCACGTTCCTGTTCACGATCCATTCTCCCGTTTCATAAACGATCTCGTCCATCTCCGCCCTCCAGGCTGCCCCGTGACCTCTGACCCCCCTCCGCCAACATAATGGAGTGCCATTGCAGACAGCTCGCCCTCCCTCCCCCTCCCTCTCTCCCTCCCTCTCTCTCTCTCTCTCCCTCCTGTTTTCTCCAGTCATTTGCTCCCAGTCTATAATTTGCAGCTCCATCCTGGATGTGGCTCTTCGCTGCCTCTCCTCTCCTCTGGTCCGGTCCTGACCTCCATATCTCCTCAGCGCTGTGTGAGTCATCAGTTCTGCCCCCCCCCATCGTCCTTCACACGCTCCAGAATTGTTTGAGGATTGCTGGACATGGTGGAAACGATCATCGCTTGGCCTTTCCCCAGGCGTGCGTTCCTCTTGATGGAGGAGGAAGCGTCTCCTCTCAGGTCGCATGACCGCGGGAAGAAAACTAAATATTGCATCTCCATCTTTAAATGAGCAGAACAGGGAACGGACACGAGGTGCAGGCTTTGATGTTATCTGCCTCTGACACACACACACACACACACACACACTCACACACACACACACACACACATAAATACTGTATTATGGCTACAGCTCTGCAGTAGTTCATGGACAGTCCACACACACGCACACATACCCCCCCCCCCCATGTGACTCATAGACCCCCACATGACCCCCGCCATTTATCAAGTCACATGACCTCCTCTGGTTTCCCCGAGGAGTGAGGCGTCTCTCCTGGTGGTTGTCGGGGGCGATGCAGATAATAAAAAAAATAGACGGAGACGGACAATAAGGAGACTTTGAACTGCACCTTCAAAATAAGAGTTTTAAACCAACATCAACCCGTCAATAATATTGTATTCTATCAGAGAGAGATCATTCCAGCGTCTCCGGTCGGCTCGTCCGGCTTGTCTGGCGTCTCACCCCCCCCCCCCCCCCCCCCGTATGTATCTGCATGCATGAATGTGTGTGTGCGCAAGAGAGAGAGAGAAAACAACGTGTGTGTGCATGTGTGAGTGAGTGTGTGTGTGAGGTAACATGTGAGTGTGTGTGTGTGATTCTATGTATGTTTGTGTGTATATGTGTGTGTGTATGTATGTGTGTGTGTGTGTGTTATGTCATCATCTCTCTCTTTGTGTCTCCAGAGTCGATCTCGTCTGAAGTGTCATTAAGTCGCTCGTCTCCTCCGCAGCTGGCGAGCATGAGGGTGAATACTTCTCAACGTGTGTGTCCTCCTGTGTGTGTGTGTGTGTGTGTGTGTGTGTGTGTGTGTGCGTGCGTGTATGTGTGTGTGTGTACAGCGAGCCGTCTGTCTTCCGACAGCATTGAGCTCTTCTCTCCACTTCATGGCGTCCGTATGGCGTCTCTCAGCTTCTCCTCGTTCACCCTTCACCACGCGTGATTCATGCTTCTTTAATAAGCACACACACACACGCACTCACACACACACACACACTCACACACACACACACACAGGGGGACACGCAAGGATGCAGTACAACAATGTATGTCACCCTAAAAGTTCCTATTTTCTTGGAGGTATTGACTCACATATCTTGTAGAATAAGTAAGCAGGTACTTTAATTACATAAGTTACATAAAGTTACATAAAGTTACTTAAAGTCTCATGAAGTGTGAGAATGTTATTTTATTAATTGGGTTCTTTGGCTCGGTGGCTGAACACGAGTGTTATGCAGCGCTCACGATGTCAGAGATTAAATCATCCCACATCTTCATCTGCTCTCCGTCTGACACACTCCTCCTCCTCCTCCTCCTCCTACTCCTCCTCCTCCTCCTCCTCCTCCTCTTCTCTCTAAGACAGAAACTTTAGAAATGTGTTATGATAATTAATAAATGGAAACGCTCACTGCAGCTGACATACGTTTTAAAACATTTTCCTCGTTGTTTTTTATTCATTTTAGGGATTTTAACTCCAGTTATTGATTTGTTATGGAATATTAAAATATATATATATATATATATATATATATAAATATATGTATATATAAATATTTATATATATAAATATACATATATATATTTCTGTTTATATATATACTTAAATATATGTATATATAAAAATATGTCCTTATATATATTCATAAAAATATATGTTTACATGTCCATATATACATATATAAATATATGTATATATATATATAAATATATTTGTACGTATATATATATATATATATATATATATATATATATATATATTAATTTGATACACTTTGATGTTCAGATGTACAGACTCAGCTTATCTTGTCAGTTTTCCCGTCATCTCTCCACTCAACAACATATTGTTGTGTTAATGAGCCTGAGGCCCAGTGGGAGGTGTGCACCCCCCACCACCCACCCCCCCACCCCCCCAAAAAAGACACGTTGACTCCACAGGTGTGAATAAAGACGTCAACAATGGCTGATTTCTGTATTCCTGTCATCGTGTGGATAGTAGACAACATCCTATATCTGTGTGGAACCACGAGGAAACTGCAACCATCCTAAAATAAAACATGATTCAAAGATAAATGCCCCGACATGTTTTCCATCATTCTGTTTCGTATCTTGGCAAAAACCTCGGTGCTCATGACCCTTTGACCTCTGGCAGCGGCGTGACTCAGAGAGCTCAGAGAGCCGAGCTGTTGAACTCCTCTCAGGGCTCAGTGACGTCCGTTGGGAGGAATTGTTTCTGATGCCATATTATTGCATGATTCAAAGATAAATGCCACATTTGCAGCATGTTTTCTCTCATTTTCTTTCCTATGTTGGCAAAAACAACGTCAGTTTTGTTTCAGTGATACATTTATTGATTTTCAGATGATTTGCTCCCAGATGTGTAGAAAGAAAAACATCCAAACACTTTGAAGGGTTTATTTGACTGGTTTGTCTTTAGAGTTCTCATGAATTCACTAAAAGCTCAAAGTGATATCTATTAGTGAACATGTTATATATTATATAAGTTGGATGGAATATATATATGTATATATATATACATATATATATACATATATTATATATTATATAAGTTAGATGGAATATATATTATATATATACATATTATATAAGTTAGATGGAATATATATATATATATATATATATATATATATATATATATATATATATATATTATATATATAAGTTAGATGGAATATATATATATATATTATATATATATTATATAAGTCAGATGAAATATATATATGTTCTTTTATATATATATATATATATATATATATATATATATATATATATATGTGTATATGATGTTATATACATTATATAAGTTAGATGGAATATATATATATATGTCCTTATACATATATATAATATAGATATAGATATTATATAAGTTAGATGGACTATATATATATGTCCTTATATATATATATATATATATATATATATATATATATATATATATATATATATATATATTTAATTTTTTAAAAAAAATTTTTAGATATTCCCCTTTAGTATCCTCCAAAATGTATGATTAATAATAAATCTTCTCAGAAACACCTGTTCCTCCTCCTGTGCGCCACAAAGCTCCATGAGTAGAACTCACATCAGACTTTCAGTTTGAATGTGAATGTTTTTACAGAGCTTCATACATCATTCATGGTTGTATTCATATTGATGTATTTCATTCCTAAAAACATGACAACCATAAAATAAAGTGCTGCTGCTGACAGTTTTTCTGATTCATGGCGTAAACACGGGATTACCAAAGTTTACACGGAAAAGACCTTTGACTAGAAATGTACCAAAAAAATGGAAAAATATCTGATCTGGGGTATGAAAGGCTCACCGCATTAAAATATGTTTAAAACATTTAATTCATTGTTTTCTCTTCATTTTAGGGATTTTAACAGTTGTTGATTTGTTTTGACATAGATGGAGTATATATATATATATATATATATATATATATATATATATATTATATGTTCATGGCCAGATTTATATAGATGTATTTCATTCCTACATGGCACCAATAAAAAGAAATTGCTGCTCCCCCCCTTCCCCCCCTTCCCCCCCCACACACACACACACAGCTCTGCTGTCATTGGCCGATACCCCCGCATCCCTAACTCCTAATTGGCGGGCGCGGCCTCGGCCGTGAGCGATGGCGACGGTCGATAAGCGGCGCGAGCGCTAAGCGGCGTGTCCTCCTCCTTCGCTCTGGTCTTATCCTCCATCGTTCTGGTCTTATCCTCCTTCGCTCGCTCTGTGTTTTTAAACCCACGGTATCCACGGCAACGGCCGCTCCATCTCAACGGTGACCCGAGTGGTCCTTTTTGAACGTGGCGTAGTCACCGCCCCGTGGTCCTCCACTTCTCCCTCTCTCCATCTTTCCGTACGAGTCTCTCTCTCTCTCTCTCTCTCTCTCTCTCTCTCTCTCTCTCTCTCCGTCGGCTTCGAGCTAATCGATGCTTTTCGATTGCCGCGGTAACAAACGCGTTATTCACTCTGTCTGACGAGCGGCCCTTTGATGGACATTGATGACGGCTTAAGATAGAGGAGAGAGAGAGAAGAGATAATTGGAAAAGAGAGAGAGAGAGAGAGAGAGGGGGGGGAGTGGAGGAAGAGGAGGGGGGGGTCAGATAGCACCATGCATGTACTGGCTACATGAAGGTGGGTCACTTTACAACCAGCAGAGACCGAAAGATCAGAGTTACTCTTCCTACTTTCGACTCATCCCTCGTTTCCTCTTATAATGAGCTAATCATCATCTTCATCTTCATCATAAACATCATCTTCGTCAGCGTACGGTTTCATTTAAAGGAGAAGGTAAATGTTCTTTTGTTGGCGCCTCATTGAGAGTCAGAGTTGCTCATCACTTCTACTTTCTATTCATCCCTCGTTTCCTTTTGTAATAAGCAAATCATCATCATCTTCATCATCATCATCTTCATCATAAGCAGCATCGTCATCAGCGTACTGTTTCATTTATTTAAAGGATAATGTAAATGTTCTTTTGTGCAGCGCCTCTTTGAGAGTCAGAGCTGCTCATCAGACTTTCTTCTCATCCCTCGTTCATTTTACAATAAATAAATGAACATCATCGTCATCATCATCTTCATCATAAACAGCATCGTCATCAGCGTACGGTTTTAGGCGAAGTTAAATGTTCTTTTGTTGGCGGCTCATTAAGACTCAGTCACTCATCCCTCGTTTGAATTGTACAATAAGCAAATCATCATCATCTTCATCATCGTCATCATCTTCATCAGCGCACGGTTTCAGAAGGTAAATGCTCTTTTTGTTGGCGCCTCTTTGCGAGTCGCCGTCTCTCCGTCTCTCTCTCCACTCTCAGCAACGGATTCGACGCGCTCCTCGGACCGCGGCCACGCCTCCACATAGCCACGCCCCCACGCGACCACGCCCCCATGCGACCACGCCTCCACACGGCCACGCCCCCGCACGGCCACGCCCCCGCACGGCCACGCCCCCACGCCTCCACCCCGCAGCTTCTCGAACATGAGCTCGCGGACGCAGGAGAAAGATGAATAAGTTGCAGAGCTGTAGTAGAATTTCGTCGGGCTGAACTTCCTCTTTGAAGCCTTCAGCGAGTGTAACCGTGACGACGGGGAGGCGGAACTTCACGAAGATCGGTCGGGCTCCGACGGAGGGAACGAGAAGACGTGATGGACGAGAGAGAGGTGGAAACACGTCACGCTCATGAAGACCTTTCATCTCAGAGTCGATACCTGTGATGTGGGTGGGTTCTACGTCTCGGTGTTTTACGACATATAACCAGAATATATAGAATATAGACTTTATTTACTTTATTTATTTTATTTATTTTATTTACCTTTTTTGTTTAATAAATCTGTGAATGGGAAGCGAACCACTCGGCGTCATTAAGCTGGATCAAAACACCCGGTGGCTCGGTGGAGACAAAGTTCTGTGGAAAAGTCCCTTTCACAATAAAATTCCCACGTTACTTTCCGGATTCAAGCAAAAGTTGCTTTCAAAATAAAAGTCTCACATGTTACTTTCCGGATTCAAGCAAAAGTCACTTTCAAAATAAAAGTCTCACATGTTACTTTCCGGATTCAAGGAAAAGTCGCTTTCACAATAAAAGTCTGACATGTTACTTTCCGGATTCACGCAAAAGTTGCTTTCACAATAAAATTCCAACCTGTTACTTTCCGGATTCAAGCTAAAGTCCCTTTCACAATAAAAGTCTCACTTTCCGGAGTCACGCAAAAGTCCCTTTCACAATAAAAGTCCAACATGTTACTTTCCGGATTCAAGCTAAAGTCCCTTTCACAATAAAAGTTAAACTTGTTACTTTCCGGATTCAGGCAAAATTCCCTTTCACAATAAAAGTCCAACACGTTACGTTCTGTATACAAGCAGCGTCACAGACTTCAAGCGGCTCCCAGTTCATGCGACAACATTGAATCAATAAACTAACTTTTATTCTCATGCATCATACATATTACTACTTATTCCATTTACATTAATCATCTAATTCAGTCTACACAGTGTCCTTCTCCCATGTGTCATAATACATTCATAATACAGATTAATATCCTCCCTAGTATTTCCTAGTTATAATATCTTGCTATATGTATTAATTTAAAGCATAAACTTTCTTTAACTTCCACCCTGGAATAAAGATTGATTTCCTCTCCGGCTTATGAACATGGTTTTTAGTCGGTGGGTAGGAACCAGCACCGATCCCTCTACAGATTTCACTGCATATGTCGACGACAACAAACAGCCGGGAGGTGAAGAACTGAGCAGGCAAACAGACAGCGAGCGCGGCTGTAGAATACGCAGGTTTACCAAATGTTTGGCTCATTTTTATACCCCCAGAATTACATTTGAAGCTTCCCGTGTCGCGTCTGCCGGCTCAGAATAGCATCTCCTTTATCTGGGAACAGGCTGCCGCAGCTCCCGCTCGCACGTCGTCTTTTAATTAGGACATTGTGTGAGTTTCAGCCTCGGTAATCTGTGAATATTCCTGAAAAGCTCTCGCTGTTCTCCAGACCAATTAAAATACAGCGTGCAACAAAAACAAAACAAGAGGAGGTCTCGACTGCATCTCCGCTAAAGCGGATCTGGCGGAGCCGGAGACGTCTCCGCACGGAGCCGGGGACAACGCCGCTACACCGGGTATTCTGCTTTGAAGATAATCACAAGCCGAGCTCCATCTGCAGCGCGACCTCCAGAAGGCCTCCGTCCGGTTAGCTTCGTCACTTTAAGACAGCGGTACACGGGGACTTTAGGAGCAGCAACTTTATATATTTTTTTTTTTATTAGAGTCAGAGTTAAGCCCAGGCTGACGGGGCGTGGCGTTCGGTCGTTAGCGCTCCGTCACCGTGGCGATGGAGCCACGTGGAGCCATGGTACTCAGTCTGAACCATCTGGTTTTGAACGTTGTGTTTTCATATGTTTGTAATTCTCATTCCACTTTTTTTGGGAGCGCAGTTCTTTGATTGAAAGATATATTTCATGTATTTATTTATTTGCACGATAAATGAAAAACAGAACAAATGTAATATTATTAAAAGATACGGAAATGAGAGCAGGTGCAGAATATATATACGTATAAATATATATATATATATAAACATATATATATATATGTATATAGGTATATACATATATATGTATTTATATATATGTATACATCAATTTATAAATTTATATATACATATATATATATATATATATATATATATATATATATATATATATATATATATATGTATATATCTCCAAACAATTTGCTCTAACTGCGATCCAAAATATAATTATTTTGGAATAGGACAGTATCTCTAATATTATTTTATCAGAAAATATAAATATATATAAAAATATATATATACAAATAAAAATATCTATATATATATACATATCTATATATATATATAACTATATATATCTATATATATCTATATATATATATATATATATAGATATATAGATATATATATAGATATATATATATATATATATATATGGGCGGTATCTCTAATAAAACTCAGAAAATAGCCTCCGTAGCATGTAGCAGAAATGTAATCTGATCTAATCTGATCTAATCTGGGTATTAGAGGAATGGGATGTGAGTATTCTGGATGTAAAGGAGGTACTCAGTCCTCCAGCTGACGATGACATGGTTCAGAGGAGAGGAGCTGACGCTGATGGACAGCCTAATACTCCCTCATCCTCCTCTCCCTCCATCAGCCTCTCTCCCTCCATCAGCCTCTCTCTCTCCATCAGCCTCCTCTCTCTGTCTGTCCCTCTCTCTCCATCCTCCTCTCTCTCTCTCTGTCTATCCCTCTCTCTCCATCAGCCTCCTCTCTCTCTCTCTGTGCCTCTCTCTTTGTGGCTTTCCTCCGCTTCGCTCTGACTCGTGATGTATCTTCTTCTTCTCCTTCGCTCTTTCTCTTTTCTTTTTTCTCCCTTCATTATCTCTCACTCGCTCGCCGTCTCCCGTTGACTGTTCTTCACCTCCGTCATCTCACTCCTTCTCTCCACCCCGCTGCTCTCGCTCTCGCTGTTTGCACAGGGCGACCTGCTCACGGCCGACTTCACACGCTCTAAACACACTACTCTGTGTGAAGGACACTGGGAGGGGGCCTCAGACAGGTAGGGCTCAGCCTGAGGGATCAGGTAAGGAGACAAGGTTCCTCTGTAGGGCTCAGCCTGAGGGACGAGGTAAGGAGACAAGGTTCCTCTGTAGGGCTCAGCCTGAGGGACGAGGTAAGGAGACAAGGTTCCTCTGTAGGGCTCAGCCTGAGGGACGAGGTAAGGAGACAAGGTTCCTCTGTAGGGCTGAGCCTGAAGGAAGAGGTAAGGAGACATGGTTCCTCTGTAGGACTCAGCCTTAGGGATAAGGTAAGGAGACAAGGTTCCTCTGTGGGGCTCAGCCTGAGGGATCAGGTAAGGAGACAAGGTTCCTCTGTAGGGCTCGGCCTTAGGGATAAGGAGACAAGGTTCCTCTATAGGGCTCAGCCTTAGAGATAAAGTAAGCAGATACATTTCCTCTGTAGGGCTCGGCCTTAGGGATAAAGTAAGGAGACAAGGTTCCTCTGTAGGACTCAGCCTTAGGGATAAGGTAAGGAGACAAGGTTCCTCTGTAGGACTCAGCCTTAGGGATACGGTAAGGAGACAAGGTTCCTCTGTAGGGCTCGGCCTTAGAGATAGAGTAAGGAGATGAGTTTCCTCTGTAGGGCTCGGCCTTAGAGATAGAGTAAGGAGATGAGTTTCCTCTGTAGGGCTCGGCCTTAGAGATAGAGTAAGGAGATGAGTTTCCTCTGTAGGGCTCGGCCTTAGGGATAGAGTAAGGAGATGAGTTTCCTCTGTAGGGCTCGGCCTTAGGGATAGAGTAAGGAGATGAGTTTCCTCTGTAGGGCTCGGCCTTAGGGATAGGGTAAGCAGCTGGGTTCAGGAGGGAGCTCTGAGTTGAGGCTGATGAAAGGAGTCAGTGAGCTGGTGGTTCCTACATTAGGATCCTCTGGGCTTGCCCTGGAGGTTTTTCCAGGCGAGCCCAGAGGGAAGAGACCCAGAACACGCCTGAGGGACCGCGTCTCACATCGGGCTGGGGACGACTCGGGATCCACAGAATGAGTCAGAACATGTTGCTGTGGAGAGGGACGTCTGGCTCGGCCTTCTGGGAGGATGGAGGATGGACTTGATGAGGCTTTTAATTATTAAGAAGTTGCCTCTTTGTCTCTGACTTCCTGTCTGTCCTTGACTTCCTGTCTGTTGCCTGTCTGTTGCCTGTCTGTAGCCTGTCAGTCTCTCTCATATCTATCGTCTCTCCCCCGGTTGGTTAACCTCCGTCCACTGTCACTCGTCTGAATATTTTCTGCCTCACAAAAGAAAAAGAACATGTTTGTGTGACGGGTAAACAAACACAGGGTAAACAAACACAGCACAAACACAGTGAGGCCGTCTCCTCTCCTCTCCGTGTCGTGTTCTCTAGCTCCCACACGGAGTCCATTACAACACGTCAGCGGGACTGGTGTGTGTGGTAGAGTGTGTGTGGTAGAATGTGTGTGGTAGAGTGTGTGTGGTAGAGTGTGTGTCTTTTGTTTTCCCTCCTACCTGTGACCTCATCCTCTGACCTGCTGCTGGGGGAACCAGAGTATTCCTCCCAGCATGCACCAGAGAAGTGGAAAATAGCACAGCACTCCTGTACGACCCGGCTGCAGCCCGCTGCTTGATTACAGCAATCAATCCAGAGTGTGTGCGTGCGTGTGTGTGTGCGTGTGTGTTTGTGTGTGTGTGTGTGTGTGTGTGTGTGTGTGTAGGTCAAACAAAGCCAAACAGACAATTACAGAGGACACTCAAACACGCTCTTCTCTCTCTTCTGCTCATCTGAACACATGGGACGAATATTAAAGTGGAGGCTGAAGGGGAGACAAAAGGACAACAACAACAACAACAACAAATTATCCCCCCCCCTCCACCGGACCACCGTTTATCTGCCCCACTTTCTTTTGTCTGCCTCGCTCTGGGTCAGTCACAGTGGGATGGTTTTCAGCGTTAATTCTCCGTGGACACGTAACTTCCCCGGTCCAAACACGTGGACACGTAACTTCCCCGGTCCAATCACGTGGACACGTAACTTCCCCGGTCCAATCACGTGGACACGTAACTACCCCGGTCCAATCAAGTGGACACGTTACTTCCCCGGTCAAATCTCGTGGACACGTAACTTCCCCGGTTAAATCAAGTGGACGCGTAACTGTCCCGGTCCAATCACGTGGACACGTAACTTCCCTGGTCAAATCACGTAGACACGTAACTTCCCCGGTCAAATACCGTGGACACGTAACTTCCCCGGTCCAATCACGTAGATACGTAACTTCCCCGGTCAAATCACGTGGACACGTAACTGTCCCGGTCAAATCACGTGGACACGTAACTCCCCCGGTCAAATCACGTAGATACGTAACTTCCCCGGTCAAATCACGTGGACACGTAATTTTCCCGGTTAAATCTCGTGGACACGTAACTTCCCCGGTTAAATCACGTGGACACGTAACTGTCCCGGTCCAATCACGTGGACACGTAACTTCCTCGGTCCAATCACGTGGACACGTAACTTCCTCGGTCCAATCAAGTGGACACGTTACTTCCCCGGTCAAATTCCGTGTCCACGTTACTTCCCCGGTTAAATCTCGTGGACGCGTAATTTCCCCTCTTCCTCTGAAGGCGCCCGTGTTCCTCTGCTCCCCCGACTCTTCCGGAAGGCTCTAATCGGACCGGATGATTTCCACGAGGCGTAACGATGCAGCCCAAGCCTCGGCAGCGAGGTGAGTTACGGGCGCCAGTTAGCCGCGGCCTCTCCCCGGGAAGCTGCAGCGGCATCGGGACGACCGGGTAACGATCCCGGGGACTGGTCGATTGATCCGGCGTTCCGTCGGCGTAATGAGAGACGATAAGACACCGGGACCGCTCCGACCGGGCCTCCCGGAGGAGGGCCGGCAAACGGCGGGCGATTTTTCCGAGTGACTCTAACGGGGACGTTAAGGGACCCGGAGGGCTTTGAGGAAGGGGGAGGGGCCTCAAACCACAAGGCCGAGCACAGTGGCTCGTGAGGAGGGAGGGACGGGGTGGTGGTGGGGGGGGGGGTGGTAGAGGAGCTGTGCTGCTCCTTATAATCACACTCATTGTGTTGCAGTAATAAATGCAGAATCATGGACTTTATCTGGTCTCATGATCCGTCGACTGCGAGCCGCTTATTAACCGTTAGCAACGCGCCGGGTCCCCCGCGGTTAGCTAGCCACCTCGATGTAGAGAATATGGAGCTTTCAATAGCCGGAAAACACAACGCTAAATGAAGACGATCTCATCCGGGTGCACGGCTTTAAGTAAATACAACAATATATATATAATATCATCACGTAACGACTCCTTCTGGTCACATGACGTCTATGGTTCTGTCCATCCTGGAGACGGATCCTCCTCTGTTCTCTCCTCAAGGGTTCTGACCTTGTTTCCTGTGAACGTTTTTTTCTATGTGAAAAATCAGGTTTAAAAAATGAGGTCAAGGTCAATTACTTTGACCTTGACCTCATATATTTTGGACCTCATTTTTGATAATGAGCTATACAAAACAAACTGAATTGAATTGTATAATAATATAATGCATTACCTTATATAATATCTGGAGATGTATGGGGGGGTACATTAACAGTATGTGTGTGTGTGTTTGAGGAGATGCAACATGTATATCTAATATATGTGCCGTTTTATACCTATATATATATATATATATATATATATATATATATTCTTTTTTTAATTTGAGCTTTTTGATATAGTGTGATGAATATCTCTTTCCAGGACCTGATAAGAACTTTCAAACTACATTAATCTGTAACAGAACTTATTTTTCTTGAGTTAGGGTTTGTGTATCTCGTTTTTGAAAAAGAGACACGGATCCAATCATTTTTTTCAGCTAACTGTCAGAAACATTTTCAAGTGTGAAACTCTTTGATAAAACAAATTTAAAGAAGACTCAGATTTTAATAGTCTACGCCTGTACTAATTAGTCCTGAGGCAGTGACGTGCACCTGAAGGATACCTTCCTCCTGCTTCCATCCCATAGAGCAGCATTTCTTATTATCTATTTACATTGAAAACATCCCGTTCCAGGCCTCCCATTGGCCCAGAGACACGGCCTGCAGCGTGGTGAAGATGAGGATGATGATGATGAAGATGAGGATGCAGCTTTCTATCATAACAAACAGAAGTCAGCCGCATCTTCTGCAGGTGTGTCATCCATTCACCTTCACCAGATGCCACGTCAGCCTCATTTGCATAATTGCTTTGCACACAACCTTTAACATCCATAATTGAACAACCGGCTCTCCCAGTGAGGCTGAACTGAACGTCGCGCACCGGTCCTTTAACACCTGGATGTTTTTCTTCCTTAATTACATTTCACTTTTTAGATTTTTCCAACAAAAAATATTTTGCAGAATAAAATCTGTATTTCTGGTGAATGACATCATGTTTCCTATCGATACACAAGAGGAGAGGGAATTATTATTGGATGCATCTTCACCTTCATCACGCCTCATCTTCACCTCCATCACCGCCTCATCTTCACCTTCATCACCGCCTCATCTTCACCTTCATCACCGCCTCATCTTCACCTTCATCACCGCCTCATCTTCACCTTCATCACCGCCTCATCTTCACCTTCATCACCGCCTCATCTTCACCTTCATCACCGCCTCATCTTCAACTTCATCACCACCTCATCTTCACCTTCATCACCGCCTCATCTTCACCTTCATCACCGCCTCATCTTCACCTTCATCACCGCCTCATCTTCACCTTCATCACCACCTCATCTTCACCTTCATCACCGCCTCATCTTCACCTTCATCACCGCCTCATCTTCACCTACATCACCACCTCATCTTCACCTTCATCACCGCCTCATCTTCACCTTCATCACCACCTCATCTTCAACTTCATCACACCTCATCTTCACCTTCATCACCGCCTCATCTTCAACTTCATCACCACCTCATCTTCACCTTCATCACCGCCTCATCTTCACCTTCATCACCGCCTCATCTTCACCTTCATCACCGCCTCATCTTCACCTTCATCACCACCTCATCTTCACCTTCATCACCGCCTCATCTTCACCTTCATCACCACCTCATCTTCACCTTCATCACCACCTCATCTTCACCTTCATCACCGCCTCATCTTCACCTTCATCACCACCTCATCTTCACCTTCATCACAGCCTCCTTCTACACCGTCTCTTCCTCCTTTTACACCATCCCTTTTCCTTCTACATCGTCTCTTCCTCCTCCCTCCTCCATCACTCTTCCCCAGGCCTCCAAATGGATTATTTATTCAGGTATAACTTTATTAATCATGTCAAGCTGACCAGCAGGTGAGGAGAGGTGTGTGTGTGTGTGGGTGTGTGTGTGTGGGTGTGTGTGTGTGTGTGTGTGTGTGTGGTGTGTGTGTGTGTGTGTGTGTCCTCCAGAGTAAAGCATGAACACAGCCTCATAGTTTACAGGTCGATGAACCGGCCAATGGGAAGAGCTCCTGCAGAGCGTCGGCATCAACCGCTTTAAAATATTAAAACTTCACGTCAATAAACTACGATGGAGAGAATTAGAGAGAGAGAGAGAAAGAGAGAGAGAGAGAAGGGAAGAAGAAAGAGAAGCTGAGGAATCAAGGATGCATGAGACGTCAAAGACTGTCTGTGAGACAGTTGATGACTCCTCCTCCTCCTCCATCTCCTCCACCTCCTCCTCCTCGACACATGTTCCACCTCCTCCACCTGCACCTCATCCACCTCCTCCACCTCCTCCACCTGCACCTCATCCACCTCCTCCACCTGCTCCTCCTGCTCACTGTCACTCCATCATGGAGTTGTGTCCCTGTTGTATTTAGACATTGATTAGCGGCACTGAGACACCTCCTCCTCCTCCTTCTCCTCCTCCCTCCTCACCTGTCTGCACCTACACGGATGGAGGAGCAGAGAGATGTGGGGACAGAGGGTGGAGGTAGAGCCGGAGGCCGACGGAGGAGGGCGGCGAGCCAGATGAGGACGACGCCCATTTACATGATAATTGCGCCATTAGCACCGTCGGCCCGGACTCACAGTCACTCGGATGTCTCTCGCCCACTCGCTCTCCTGCCAGCCGGAAATAGCCGCGTGTGTTTTAAATTATGCATGCGGGGAGAAATAGACGGATTTCAGCGGCACGATTCCCTTCCCCCGCCCACGAGCAACCTGACGCCTGACACGGGGAGGAGAAGCCAACCGCTCCACCTGGAACTTCATGTGGAACTTCATGTGGATCGTTACGAGACGAAGGACAGACGTGAGCTTGATTGATTACAGGTGGAGGAGGTGGGGAGGAAGAGGAGGAAGAGGAGGAGGAGGAGGAGGAGGAGGAGGAGGAGGAGGAGGAGGAGGAGGAGGAGGAGGAGGTAGAGGCTTCCTTCCTGGTTGGATGGGCTCTAGGAAATGGAGTGATAAATGTAGGTGAGCATGAGATTAATGACAACGGGAGCGGCTGCTTCACGGACCGTGGGATTTATCTACACTGAACACCTCATGCACTCATCTGGTCACATGACATCTATTGTTCATCTGGTCACAAGACATCTATTGTTCATCTGGTCACAAAACATCTATTGTTCATCTGGTCACATGACATCTATTGTTCATCTGGTATTCATATTCATGTGGATAGCAGAGCGGAAGAGGGAGAGGAAGAGAAGAGAGGGAAGAGAGAGAAAGAGAGAAAGAGAGAACGTGGGGCCCAGCTCCCCACACACACCTGAACACACCGTGGAAATTGTTTACAGTGGAAACGTCTCAGAGGCGGAGAATAGAGGGTGTGAGTGTGTGCGTGTGTATGTGTGTGTATGTGTGTGTGTCTGTGTGTGTATGCGTAAACCCGTGTGTGTGTGCTTGTTTTTGTGCATGCAAGTGGGTATGTGTGTGTGTGTGTGTGCGTATTTGTGTGTGTGTGCATGTGTGTGTGTACACGTGTGTATCTGTGTGAGTGTGTGCATGTTTTCGTGCGTGCATGCGGATATGTGTTTGTGTGTGTGTGTGTGTGTGTGCATGTGCATATATGTGTGTGTGTGTGTTTGATCTGTGTCATCTTCTCTCCTCCCCTCCTCCTCCCCTCCTCCTCCTCCTCCTCCTCCTCCTCCTCCTCCTCCTCCTCCTCCTCCCTGACCCCAACATGCTGCTCTCTCTCAGCCGACCGGGCAGTGAGGTTGTGGTGATAAGCGCTCAGATGTCACGCCTCCAGCTTCTTCTCTTCCTCTCCGTCTCCCTCCTCCTCACAGCTCCTAATGTGTGTCCTCCCCTATGACCTTTGCTCTTTCCTTATCTCCTGGCCGTGCTCACTCCTCACTAACAACGAGAGGAGGGCTCTTACGGGTTATTTTAGTCCTTAATTCATTTCCTACTTTTTGGGAGGACGTAATTAGTGACGAGAGGAAAGAAGCGAGAACGCAGATACCCGTGTTTATGTCATTAGAACAGAGCGCCTCCGTAATTGCCCTTCTCAATACATATACATATATATATATATATATATATATATATATATATATATATATATATACATATATATATATATATATATATATATATATATATATACAGTATATATTATATATAATAAATATATATACAGTATGTATATGTATATTATATATATAGTATATATATATATATATATATATTATATACAGTATTTATAATATTATATTATATTATATATAATATATATATATATTATACACTATATATTATATAGAATAAATATATATACAGTATGTATATGTATATATATATATATATATATATATATATATATATATATTCTAATTACATATATATACATATTACATTATATATATATATATATATATATATATATATATATATATATATATATACATGTTACATATATATAACAGATGGAGAGAGAGAGTGAGTGAGAGATGGAGAGAAGGAAGGAGGGAGAGTTAGAGAGATTGAGTGATGGTGTGAGACTGAGGGGAGAGAGAGCGAGTGAGACAGAAAGAGACGGTGATATAGACAGAGGGGAGAGAGAGATGGTGTAAGTCGGAGAGAGAGAGAGAGAGAAGATGTGAGACAGAGGAAGAGAGAGAGACAGTGAGAGAAGATGTGAGACGGCTCCAGTGATGTTGGATCCGTTGCGGGGCCTCAGACTGCCGTGATGAGGCCCATACCGTGTGTCACCACAGGGGGCGGAGCTAGAGCTGTGGCTCTTCCTCTAGCTTGAGGAGCAGAGAGGTGACAGGAGGCTGAGGGGCTGAACCACTGGACCCCCACACGCCGCCCCCAGCAGAACAATCCCTCTGCCGGTTCAGGGAAACACGAATAATCACTTTTTGAACAGCCTTATTAAAGTGTCCGGACCGCCCTGCCGCTCTCCTCTCAGACGCTGATGGACCGCCCTCCGGAGAATGAATTTAATATGTACATATATATATATATATATATATATATATATATATATATATATATATATATATATATATATATATGTAATATATTTAATATGTGTGTCAGCAGCTCCTCCCCCAGGAGCCGGCTGTCCTCCTGCAGGCGTCACGCCCTCGTTTCACTGCAGCAGAATGTTCATGTTCATGAAAAAATACATAATAATCTTCCTCACTTGATTTATTACATCTGTAAATATTGTAAATATGAGTTTTTGGTCTCAGTCGCTAGTTTAGGAACAGTCTCGACAACAGGGAGGATACAGCACTGTGTGACTGACGGGGCGTTACCACGGCAACGGTCGCAATGGCGCATGTCAGGCCTCCCTAAACTAATGGGTGATGTCACGGATAGAAGAAGGAGGAGGAGGAGGAGGAGGAGGAGGAGGAGAAGAAGAAGAAGAAGAAGAAGAAGAAGAAGAAGAAGAAGAAGAAGAAGAAGAAGAAGAAGAAGAAGAAGAAGAAGAAGAAGAAGAAGAAGAAGAAGAAGAAGAAGAAGAAGAAGAAGAAGAAGAAGAAGAAGAAGAAGAAGAAGAAGAAGAAGAAGAAGTAAAGTTGGGGTGGGGGCGTGTCGATGGCCGTGTGTGTTTACAGGGATCCTAATGTACACACACCAATGCACAACACGCTAAACACAAAGCACAGAGGTCATGTGACCACAGAGGTCATGTGACCACAGAGGTCATGTGACAGTGATCAGCGGCCTCTACAAACCCTCACCTCTAAAGACCCCCCCCCCCCCCCCCTCCTCCTTTGTGTTGCATCAGCAGAGTAAATATGCCGAGCGGTGATTGAGAGTTTAAAGGTCGCCCTGGCAGAGACGAGCTGGAGGTGTGTGTGTGTGTATGTGTGTGTGTGTGTGTGTGTGTGTATGTGTGTGTGTGTGTGTGGGAGGGGGGGGGGTAAATGTCATCCAGGCCCTGGACGGTGCACGGCGAGGAGCGAGGAGCGAGAGGTCACAAGGTCACGAGGTCAGACCAAAACAAATCCATCACTTTGCAGTCCGGGTAACGGGCCGGAGAGCCAGAGGATTCAGGTTACGGGGAGGGGTGTGTGTGTGAGTGTGAGTGTGTGTGTGTGTGAGAGTGTGTAAGTGTGTGTGTGTGTGTGTGTGTGTGTGTGTGTGTGTGTGTGTGTGTGTGTGTGTTAGATGCTGAGCCAGGCTGAGCTGGCCACAGCAGGCAGCAGGATGTTTAAAGTCAGGGATGAAAAGGGGGGATGATCACAGCCTGGCAACCCTCTCCCCTGGGACGTCGTCAAAGAGCACAAAACAAATACAAGATGTTTAAAAATATGTAATTTGCTTTTAATTGTGACATATCTTTCCACCTCGGCCTGGTGTTTTATTATTTAATCCCTGAGCCTGATCACGTGATACATGATACTCGGTGATCAGGCTAGTAGAACTAACTAACCTTGGTTAGTGGAACTAACTAACCTTTGTTAGTATAACTAACTCACCTTCGTTAGTATAACTAACTAACCTTTGTTAGTAGAACTAACTAACCTTTGTTAGTATAACTAACTCACCTTTGTTAATAGAACTAACTAACCTTTGTTAGTATAACTAACTAACCTTTGTTAGTATAACTAACTCACCTTTGTTAGTATAACTAACTAACCTTCGTTAGTATAACTAACTAACCTTCGTTAGTATAACTAACCAACTTTCATTAGTATAACTAACTAACCTTCGTTAGTATAACTAACTCACCTTCGTTAGTATAACTAACTAACCTTTGTTAGTATAACTAACCAACTTTCGTTAGTATAACTAACTCACCTTCGTTAGTATAACTAACCAACTTTCGTTAGTATAACTAACTAACCTTTGTTAGTATAACTAACTAACCTTCGTTAGTATAACTAACCAACTTTCGTTAGTATAACTAAATCACCTTTGTTAGTATAACTAACTAACCTTCGTCCGTCTGCATGTTGACAAACTAAACTCTACAAACCGGAACCGGAGAATATTCGTGCGCGACAATAGACGGGATGTTGCGACAACACACACACAGACGCACAAACACACACTGATTGTGTGTCTTATTTTGCACTCTGAGGTTTAGTTAAAACGTGCGATGAAACCTGAGTGATGAGGCGGAGTGAGGCTCCTCCCCCTGGGGGGCGGCGGCTTCAGCCGGACGTCTGATTGGTCGATTGAGCCAGACGCTGTAATTACTAATCGCTGAAGCTTGAGACACACCTAACACGGCCCTACTCTCACTCTCTCTGTCTCTCCCTCTTTCCGTCACTGTCTCTCCCTCTCTCTCTCTCCCTCCCTCTCTCCCTCCGTCCCCTGTGCCCACAGTAATGGCCGCCGCGCTGCAGCGTCTAATGGGCTAATGGGGTGGGAGAGGGAAATCATGGAGGGCAGCCTCCCCCGGAGGGACCACGGCGGAGAGAGAGAGGGATGATGAAAGACGGGGGGGGGGGGGGGGGGGCGAGAGACGACGTGAGACGAGATGAAGCGACGAGGGTGAGGAAGAAGGAAAGGAAACAGGAAGTGAATCTTAGAGAAGGTGAGGCAGAAGGAAAGGAGGGAGCGCGATAGAGAGAGAGAGGTAATTATAGAGAGGGGTGAACAGAAGTGAGATAGGCTGTGGGGGGAGGAGGGGGAGGAGGGGGAGGAGGAGGGGGAGGGGCTGTGAGAGCGCTAAGAGGTTGAGCGGGAAAGAAGAAGCCATTTAGAGATGAGATCAGATTGTTATTGAATGTGCAGAATTAGATTTATCCCCGAAGCATCTCGGATACAAGACACACACACACACACACACACACACACACAGACACACACAGACACACACACAGACACACACACACACACAGACACACACAGACACACATGCAAACACACACACACACACACATGCAGACACACACACAGACACACACACAGACACACACACACACATGCAGACACACACACACACACACACACACACACACAGACACACACACACACACAGACACACACACACACACACACACACACACACACACTTAGCACCCGATACAGCCGGTGTGTGTCAGCCACCACACGGGAAATAAGGATTGTGTGTGTGGGGGGGAGGGGGTGTGAGTGTGTGCGTGTGTGTGTGTGTGAGAGAGTTTGTGTGAGTGTGTATATGTGTGTGTGTGTGTGTGCTTATGCTTGTGAGCTTCTGTTTGTGTATCCGTGTGTATTCGTGTGAGTATGTGTGTGTGTGTGTAAAGTGTGTGTGTGTTTTTATGCGTATGAGTCTCCCAGTGTGTATTCGTGAATGTGGTTGTTTACAATGTATGTGTGTTTGTGTGTTTATGTGTGTGTATGTTTGTGTATGTGTGTATATGTGCGTGTGTGTGTATGTATGTGTGTGTATGTGTGTGTATGTGTGTGTGTGTGTTTGTATGTGTGTGTGTATGTGCATGTATGTGCGTGTGTGTGTGTATGTGTGTGTGTGTGTTCATGCTTGTCAGCCTCCAGTAGATTTCGTTCTGCTCCTCCTCTTATCCTTTGCCGTATCCTTCTCTGCTCCTGTGTGTTTTCCCATGATGCATCACGGTTTCCAGGCCGATGTCTGGACCAATCGGACGAGCCGGCTCGGCGGGGGGGAATTACTTTGACACGACTCGCCGTCCGACTGCAAATTGGTGCAACGGGGTAGATGGAGAGAGAGGGAAAGATAACAAGGAGACGGAGGAGAGAGAGAGAGAGAGAGAGAGAGAGAGGGGGGGGAGAGAGAGAGAGAGAGATTCACCCAGGTTGAGATGAGGACGAGGGAGAGAGGGATGAGGAGAAAAGTTTACAGAGGTAAACAAAAAACAAACAAAGTGAAGAGGAAGATTTGTGTTGGACCTGAACAATGAAGACAGTTGGAGTGTGTGTGTGTGTGTGTGTGTGTGTGTGTGTGTGTGTGTGTGTGTGTGTGTGTGTGTGTGTGTGTAGGAGGAGGAGGCGGTGTGTGTATGTGTGTGTATGTGTGTGTGTAGGAGGAGGAGGCAGTGTGTGTATGTGTGTGTGTGTATGTGTGTGTATGTGTGTGTGTGTGTGTAGGAGGAGGAGGCGGTGTGAGTGTAGATATGTGTGTGTGTATGTGTGTGTGTGTGTGTGTGTGTGGGAGGAGGAGGAGGCGGTGTGTATATGTGTCTGTGTGAGTGTGTGTGTGTGTGTGTGTGCGAGTGTGTGTGTGTGTGTGTGTGTGAGTGTGTGTGTGTTTGTGTGTGTGTTTGTGGGAGGCGGTGTGTGTTCCTCAGTGTGTGTCCGACTGATGAGCTCTGCAGTTCATTCTCTTGCTTGCTCTCTTTTTTTGTGTTCTCTCTCTCTCCCTCTCTCTCTCCCTCTCCCTCTCTCTCTCTCTCTCTCTCCCTCTTTCTCCCTCTCTCCCTCTCTCTCTCCCTCTCTCCCTCTCTCTCTACCTCTCTTCTGACGTCTCTGATGTTCCCTGAGGAAGAGGAGGAGCCGTGAAGAGGACAGCAGGCCTAATGGTGCGTGGGCGAGTGAAGTGACATCGTTCTCTCTCAGCGACACGCGTGACATCATCACAAAGTTCACGACACATTTTAATTTAACACAAATTACATTTATAATTGTAACATGTAAGTGTTTCATTATGTGTGTGTGTGTGTGAGTGTGTGTGAGAGTGTGTGTGTGTGTGTCTCATTTCCCCTACACACACATTCAGTGTGTAGACGGTTTGAATGTTTCATCACCACGGAGAGCGGCAGGGGAAAGGGGCGGAGCCTCAACCACCTCTCCTCCTTTCTCTGTTCTCTCCTCTTTTCTCTGTTCTCTCCTCCTTTCTCTGTTCTCTCCTCTTTTCTCTGTTCTCTCCTCTTTTCTCTGTTCTCTCCTCCTTTCTCTGTTCTCTCCTCTTTACTGTGTTCTCTCCTCTTTCCTCTTTTCTCTCCTCCTTTCTCTGTTCTCTCTTCTTTTCTCTCCTCTTTTCTCTGTCCTGTCCTCTTTACTCTGTTCTCTCCTCTTTTCTCACTCCTCTCCTCTTTTCTCTGTTCTCTCCTCTTTTCTTTGTTCTCTCCTCTTTTCTCTGTCCTCTCCTCTTTTCTCTCCTCTTTTCTCTGTCCTCTCCTTTTTTCTCTTTTCTCTCCTATTTTCTCTGTTCTCTCCTCTTTTCTCAGTCCTCTCCTCTTTCCTCTGTCCTCTCTATTCTCTGTCCTCTCCTCTTTTCTCTCTTCTCTCCTCTTTTCTCTTTTCTCTCCTCTTTTCTCTCTTCTCTCCTCTTTTCTCTTTTCTCTCCTCTTTTCTCTCCTCTTCTCTCTGTTCTCTCCTCTTTTCTCGGTTCATATTCAGACTGACGCTCGTATGAATCACAGACATTATCTTGACGCGGTGACATCCCTTCATTCAGGAAACGAGT
The DNA here is from genome assembly GCA_036178185.1 of Liparis tanakae. Lineage (NCBI taxonomy): Eukaryota > Metazoa > Chordata > Actinopteri > Perciformes > Liparidae > Liparis > Liparis tanakae. Next base: position 1,340,457 of record CM070088.1, on the reverse strand, counting down.
CATCTCATTATCAATAATAACTAGATCTGTGAGCCGAACAATCCAAGTCATCCATCATCGTGGAGCCTGGAGGTCTTTATCTTCTTTATCTTCTTTATCTGAGGTCTTTATCTTTACGCTCATTGTCTCCTCATGACTCTCAGACACATCAACCAGACATCATCATCTCCCAGTCGGCTTCCTTCTCTCCACTCGGCGGGTTGTGAAACATTCAGTGATCGAGTGTTGCTCCCCTGGTGGTGACTTGGTGTCATTGCAGGTCTGTCTGGGTTCAACCCGCTCCAGGACAAACGCGTCTCCAAAAGGAGCCACGGCAGAGGAGTCTCCAAAACCCACAAACACAAATGTAGAGACACACAAACAAACGTAGAGACAAACAAACAAATGTAGAGACACACAAACAAACGTAGAGACAAACAAACAAATGTAGAGACACACAAACAAACGTAGAGACACACAAACAAATGTAGAGACACACAAACAAATGTAGAGACAAACAAACAAACGTAGAGACACACAAACAAATGTAGAGACACACAAACAAATGTAGAGACAAACAAACAAACGTAGAGACACACAAACAAATGTAGAGACAAACAAACAAACGTAGAGACACACAAACAAATGTAGAGACACACAAACAAAGAGACACACAAACAAACAAAGAGACACACAAACAAACAAAGAGACACACAAACAAAGAGACACAAACAAACAAAGAGACACACAAACAAACGTAAAGACCCAGAAACACATGCAGTGCAGGCCCCCCGCTGGCCACCGGGGGCGCTGCAGAGCTCCATCATGCCCAATGGAAGAGGAGCTTTGATGACACGACGTCTCTGTGACGCACACTGTTTACACACCTCGTGTTTGTTTGAGCTATTAATGTTCAGAATGTTAAATAAATAAAACTAATTCCCCCCAAAAAAAGACCGAATCTAATTAAGCCTCAAAGACTCAAAACAGTCTTTCAAGTCCAAGACTTTGAAGTATCATAATTACATTATGAATAAGAGATGTTAACACAACAAGGAACAGGCTCATCTCAGTTGTTTGTGCCTCTTCAATCGTTCCCTGAGGTCACGGTGAGCTTCACCTTCAGGTGGAGCCTGAAGAGACGGAGGCTCCAGAGCCACGAGCTGTTGTTGTTGTTGTTGTTGTTGTTGTTGTTGTTGTTGTTGTTGTTGTTGTTATTGTTGTTAAAAACTCCCAGAGGTGGCGGTGTGTATGTAGAGTGTGTTGCTGTGCAGACGACGCTCGAGGAGGAGGAATTAAGATTAATCTCCTGGATAAACGACCCCCCCCCCCACCCGTCACCACGGCGATCACTACATTTTGTGTGAAACTAATTTAAAGTCACCGCCTTCATAAGTCTCTCCCTCTCTCTCTCCTTCTGGTTGAAAGCGGCGTCTAATTAATTAACAGCGTGCGACTGTAGAATCGCTCCTCCATTGTGAGGCGATTACAGTGTGTGTGTGTGTGTGTGTGTGTGTGTGTGTGTGTGTGTGTGTGTGTGTGAGGCGTCGGGAGATGATTGAACTTCAGCTCCGCCGTTCTTACATGAGCGACTTTCTTTTCATGCATCTTAATTATTGCTCAAAGGCATCTTCAGAGCTTTAATATTGTGTGTTTAATTGTAAACGCTTCTGTGTGTGTGTGTGTGTGTGTGTGTGTGTGTGTGTGTGTGTGTGTGTGTGTGTGTGTGTGTGTACATGTGTGGGAATGTACACTTTACGACGTTAGCGTAGCTCCGTCTGCAGTAACACGGTGAACATGTCGCCTGTTGCAGAACACAGAGGGACATGGATGTATTTGGAGTGATGCATTGTGGTCCGTGTGTCAACCTGATGACATCACTCACAACTCATAACGAATGACATGTAATGTCATGTAAATAACTCGCAATAAATAACTGATAACTCATAACTAATCAATCATAACTCATAATTCATAACTAATCACTCATAACTTATAACTCAACTAATCATTCATAACTTATAACTCATAACTTATAAATCATAATCCATCACTCATAATTCATAACTTATAACTCATCACTCATAATTCAGAACTTATAACTCAGAACTCAGAACTTATAACTCATATCTTATAACTAATCCCTCATAACTCATAACTGATAACTCATACCTCATATCTCATATCTCACACCTCATACATCATAACTAATATCTAATATCTCATAACTAATAACCCATACCTCATAACTCCTCCTCCTCTCCTCTCCTCCCCCGATGGAGGCGCTCGGCCCTGACGCCGCTCGCCGCTCGCCGCTCCGCCCCGTTAGCCGGGTAGTCGCTAATTCTGCAGTTTCGTGCCGTAACACTTAATTAATCACGACTCGTGATTTCTTTCTTCTGAAAACAGCTGCTGACAGGAACGCCGCAATGAGAGCCGAGGGAGTCAATCAAGACGCCGGAGCTGCTGTAAAACAAATCGAGTAGAAAACAGCCGACCGACCGCAGACCTCCACCAGGGGGCGTCCATCACGCAGCCTTTGATTCAACGAACACGTCAATGACATCACGTTTACCGGTTGTTTTTGAGTATTTTACAATAAATGTGAATTCTAGGAAACACGTGTCTCAGAACGTTGGTGTTCAGAGTTAATAAGCTTGACTTGTAATAACACTCTCAACCTGTAGGGGGACTTCTAACGGACTGCGTTACCTCCAACAACGTGTGGTTCTGAGTTGTTTAAAGACATCTGTGTCTTCCTGACATGTGATTTATGGACTATTAGCGTCATCCCTCGTGGTACCCTCAGATGTTCCCCACGTCGGACCTGTGAACATCTGCAGTCTCACTGCAGTCTGTTCACAGGTCCGACGTGGGGAACATCTTTAGTGTGACTGCAGCGCCGCTTCATGAGCTGATCACATCTCATCAATACTTTTATATGATGTACTAAAGCTGGACAATAAAAGGCTCTGCTGGTAACACAGAAAGACGGAGGAGCGTCTGGAACCGGACAGGGTTCTTCAGAGTGATGCCAGAGAAGAACCACTGCATGTTCCACAGAGAACCTTCCAAACCAGGGTTCTCTAAAGAACCATTACCTTACAGAATTCTTCAAATAACCTAATATGATGTTTAAAGAACCTTAAAACATGGTTCTTTGAGGCACTATTTCTGGTTCCACGAAAAACCTTTCAAACCAGGGTTCTCTAAAGAACCATTACCTTATAGAGTTCTTCAAATAACCTAATATGGTGCCTCAAAGAACCCTTAAAACATGGTTCTTTGAGGCACCATTTCTGGTTCCACGAAAAACCTTCCAAACCAGGGTTCTCTAAAGAACATTTCCCTTACAGAGTTCTTCAGAGAACCTATAAAGCTGTCTCAAATGAAAAAAAGGTTCTTCAGTAGGTGATGGTTCTTCGTAGAACCACAAAGCCTCTTAAAGAACCACCTAAGAACCTTCATTGTTCCCCGTGAAGGAGGGGGAGGAGCTCTAGCTGTGACACAAAGCTGACAGGAGAACATGAAGACGTCACCCTCCACATTCAAGGAATTAAAACTATACAAACTACAGAGTTAGGTTGCATAGTTAACTCTCTTCACAGCGTGGTTCTAGGTGTGTTGGTTCTAGGTGTGTTGGTTCTGGTTCCCCGTGGACCTGCTGCAGCACCCGGAGTCCCCACATCCTCACATCCCTCCATCTCTGTCACGACTTCTCCTCCTTCATCGTTCTGTTCATCCGGCTCCATGAACCCTCCTGTTATCCAGACCCTGATCACCTCGTTAGTGCCTCGTTCCCTTCACCTGATTGTCTCGTTCCCTTCACCTGATTGTCTCGTTCCCTTCACCTGAGTGCCTCGTTCCCTTCACCTGATTGTCTCGTTCCCTTCACCTGAGTGCCTTGTTCCCTTCACCTGATTGTCTTGTTCCCTTCACCTGATTGTCTCGTTCCCTTCACCTGAGTGTCTCGTTCCCTTCACCTGATTGTCTCGTTCCCTTCACCTGATTGTCTCGTTCCCTTCACCTGATTGTCTCGTTCCCTTCACCCGAGTGTCTCGTTCCCTTCACCTGATTGTCTCGTTCCCTTCACCTGATTGTCTCATTCCCTTCACCCGAGTGTCTCGTTCCCTTCACCTGATTGTCTCGTTCCCTTCACCTGATTGTGTCATTCCCTTCACCCGAGTGTCTCGTTCCCTTCACCTGATTGTCTCGTTCCCTTCACCTGATTGTCTCATTCCCTTCACCCGAGTGTCTCGTTCCCTTCACCTGATTGTCTCGTTCCCTTCACTTGATTGTCTTGTTCCCTTCACCTGGTCCTCACGCCTGCAGCCCCTCCCCTCGTTAGCCCCTCCCTCTTCAGCTCCCTCCCTTCCACTCGTCCTCAGCTTGTCTTGTGTGTCGATGCCAAACTCCAGAGAATTCCTAAGTCCTGGTTCTGATCCTCCCGTTACGACCCTGTTGACCTGTTGACCCGACTCAAGCGTTCTGCCTTCATGGATGTGTTCCCCTGCTTGACGACCCGGTTCTGACCCGCCTGAGCCACGTGTAAAGATCCTCCTCCTGAGCCTAGAGTAAAGATCCTCCTCCTGAGCCTAGAGTAAAGATCCTCCTCCTGAGCCACGAGTAAAGATCCTCCTCCTGAGCCACGAGTAAAGATCCTCCTCCTGAGCCTAGAGTAAAGATCCTCCTCCTGTTTCTGGGTTCCAGGACCTGTCACCATCACGATCTCTAAAGGTGAGAAACACACGACTCCGACGCAAAACAGCGTTTTCGTCTGGAGCTGACCCCCCCCCCCCCCCCCCCCCCCCGACATCGGGGTTTACGTTGTGCTTTAACACGTTTAATGTAGCCGAACATCCACTTCAGGCTATTCATCAGACTTTACACGCCTCCCACCGGAGTGCTGCACTTACACAAATCAATACATATATTTCTATAGGTTTGCAGCTGCAGACCTTTAGAACACCGTGTGTGTATGTGTGTGTGTGTGTGTGTGTGTGTGTGTGTGTGTGTGTGTGTGTGTGTGTGTATGTGAACACTGAGGGCTGAGCGTGGTGTATCTACTGTACTTTAGATGTCAGTTGAAAATATCAATAAACACCAGAACGCTCCAGTCCTCTGTACGCGGACACGGTGAACGCCGTTATTACACGATAACGGCGTTCACACAGGGCGCCGGGTTCTCCACCAGAACAACTCTTTAGTTCAGGAGGAAGATGAGCTCCTCTCTCCTCTCTCCTCTCTCCTCTCTCCTCTCCTCTCTCCTCTCTCCTCCTCTCTCTCTCTCCTCTCCTCCTCTCTCCTCTCCTCTCTCCTCTCTCCTCTCTCTCCTCTCTCCTCTCCTCTCCTCTCTCCTCTCCTCTCTCCTCTCTCCTCTCCTCTCCTCTCTCCTCCTCCTCTCCTCTCCCTCTCCTCCTCTCCTCCCTCTCTCCTCTCTCCTCTCTCCTCCTCTCTCTCTCCTCTCTCCTCTCTCCTCTCTCCTCTCTCCTCTCCTCTCTCTCTCTCTCCTCTCCTCTCCTCTCTCTCTCTCCTCTCCTCTCTCTCTTCTCTTCTCTCCTCTCTCCTCTCTCTCCTCTCTCCTCTCTCCTCCTCCTCCTCTCTCTCTCTCCTCTCTCCTCCTCTCTCCTCTCTCCTCTCTCCTCTCTCCTCTCTCCTCTCCTCTCTCCTCTCTCCTCTCTCCTCTCTCCTCTCCTCTCTCCTCTCTCCTCTCCTCTCTCCTCAGACTAAACCCTTCCTCTGTGTCTCATAGTTGGGTCTCCATCTGTCTCCCTGGTTCTGACCCAGAGAAGTGAAACAGAGCCTTGTGTCTAAAGTGAGGAACAGATTATCAAATGAAGAGAACCGGTTCTGTTGTTTTGGCGTCTGTCGATTTTTTACTCCGCTGAAGAAAAAAAACGAAATAAAGAGGAAGAGGAGGAGGAGGATGAAGATGTAGACGTTGACAATGACGGCAGTAACCGTTACAGAGAATCTGAGACGAGGCGCTGAGGACAGATGGTGAGAGACGCCGCGAGAAACAGCTTCCACAAACACACACGAAAGGGGAGGAAGAGGAGGAGAGGAGGGGAGGAGGAAGAGGAGGAGGAGAACACCGTCTCACAGCTGTGAGGGGAGAGACATCTGGCAGCTGCAGATGTGCACAGAGGAAACGAGCTCGCAGCCCGGGGCGTTTACGGGGTCATGTGACGATGAGGTCACATGACTGGGGGACACACACTCAACAACACACACACACACACTCTCACACACACTATGACACACACACACTCTCCATCCTGATGCATGAGAGTTCCTCCTGAACAAGAACATGAGACGACACTATGGCTCTGATCTGAGGGACGTGTGTGTGTGTGTGTGTGTGTGTGAGTGTGTGTGTGTGTGTGTGCCGTAGTGGTGTGACCCTAAGTCGCCCGGTAACAGATCTAATTGCTCGATGGTTCCTCCTGATGGATGTTGATAATTGTCTCGCTCCATTTGCTGGTTTCTGGTCCCGACGAGCGTTTACAAATGAGGAGCGCCACGCTCCAGGGATCACACACACTCACACACACACACACACACACACACACAGGGCTGCGTTGTGTAGATGTGTGTGTGTGTGTGTGTGTGTGTGTGTGTGTGTGTGTGTGTTTGTGTGTGTGTGTGTGTGTAGACAGACGCGTACTGCTTACTAATCTAGTGGAGCTTTAGCCAGGTTAAACAATGAGTCTCTGGGCTGTGCTGTCTGATTGTATCTGCATAATGTGTGTGTGTATGTGTGTGTGTGTGTGTGTGTGTGTGTGTGTGTGTGTGTGTGTGTGTGTGTGGTATCCTATCGAGTGTTCACACCCTGATGAGCTGTTGTTTACTAACAAACCTGCTGTCTGCAGACCATAATCGCACAGTTAACACAGGTAGTGTGTAGTTAGGGACCATGTGTGTGTGTGTCTGTGTGTGTGTGTGTGTGTGTGTGTTATGCAATGTATCCATGCATGTTTGAATTATAACCGTAAAGAACCTTCTGTTAAGGTTCCTTGAGACACTTTATAGGTTCTTTGAAGAACTCTTTAAGGAAATGGTTCTTTAGGGAACCCTGGGTTGAAAGGTTCTTTGAGGAATGAGAAATGGTTCCTCAAAGATGTTTTAGGATACACTCAGCTCCTCTCTCCTCTCCTCTCTCCTTATGATGAATGTTCGTCTCTTCATCACATGACTGACTCCATTGGACGTGGCTGTGTCTGACCCCCCCCCCCCCCCCCCCCATATATAAAGTAAAGTGAACCCTCGTGACGCCGAGCCTCCCCATTAAATAAATGATATCGTCCTCCGGGCGTCGCTCGTCTGTTTTGATGAGATCTCCTGTTTGTGAAACATGGAAACAGACAAATGGCCGCCGGCGCCGCTCCTCGCGGTGACGGCGCTCCGGGGCCGGCGGCGGCGGGAAGAGGCGGAGCAATTACCGACGCCATCGGGAACCCGGAGCGTCCTGAACACGCCGCTTCCAGACAATCTGGCGGCGGCGGCGGCGCATGGCGAGGGAACTATTAACGCGGTGATGCATTGCAGCAGCGGCAACACAGACGGGCCGCGGGTGAGAGGAGGAGAGGGAGGAGAGGGAGGAGAGGGAGGAGAAGAAGAGGGAGACGAAGAATAGGGAGAATGAGAAGAAGAAGAGGGAGGAGAAGAAGAGGGAGAAGGAGAAGAGGGAGGAGAAGAAGAGGGAGGAGAAGAAGAGGGAGAAGAATAAGAGGGAGGAGAAGAAGAAGAGGGAGGAGAAGAAGAAGAGGGGGAACAAGAAGAGCTCACTCCGGCTGCAGCTGCTGTCATTACACCTCGCCGCACTGCCAAGGGGGGGATGGAGAGTCAAGAGTCACAGAGGAGGAGAGAATGGGCCGAGGAGACGAGGGAGTCGCCGAGGAGGGAGGAGACGAGGAGACGAGGCTCCGGAGTTCTCTCCTCCTCTACTGCTCCGTCTCCTCCGGAGGCCCAGGAGGATTATGGGAATCGACACTACGTAAACGCACTAATGTTCCCGGAGGGAGAAGGTCAGCGGGAGGCGAACAGGAAGTCCGTCTCCTTCCAGACAATGGATGATGGATTAGATTATATGTTCCTTTATTAGTCCAGTGGGGAATAGTCAGGATCACATGCTGCACGTCATTTAACTGACGCTTTTATCCAAAGAGACTTACTATCCTGTTAGAATCAGGCACCGTAGACACAGCTACAGGGAGACACTCAGGGGGAAGCGACTTGCTCAGGGACATACCGACTAGGGCAGGGATTGAACCGCCAACCCCCTGATTGAAGGACAGACATGCTACCCACTGTCCCATAGACAACACACATGGGTCACAGCAGCAGGTGCACATTAGAGCATTAATTCAATTAAAATGATATATATATATATATATATATATATATATATATATATATATATATATATATATATATATATATATATATATATATTTATTTATATATTTATATAATTTTTTTTGACTAAAAGTAAATATACATATAAAATTATAAATAAAAAATAATAAATGTTTAAATTAAAATTAAGAAAATAAGAAATAAAATAAATAATAAATAAATAAATACAATTATAAATTAAACACAATAACAATACTAAATACTAATACTGCAATGCTAAATATAGAGAGGAAACAACATATATACACCAGTGAATTTCCAGCAGGTTAAAAATAAAGATAACGTATTGCTTCACGATATGTTACATTTAAATGTACTTCCTTTACATCTCATATCAGCCGCGTGCCTCAATCACACGGTTACAAGTGTAGTTGCTGCTCCCGGTGGAAAGCTGTGTTTCATGTGTGTCTGCGGAGGTGGTGCAGGGGTCAGCGGCTCTTCTGTTACCTCACAACCTGTTCTGTATTTCTGACTCAGTCTCCTTTTCTCTTGCAGCCTGTAGAAGACGGAGAGAGGAGCTGGCAGCATCTCCAGAGCAGCAACAGAACGCGAGGAAGACGACCACCCACCAAGCACACCATCGCCCAGGAGGATTACGCAACCCGACCACGCTTAAAAAAAGGCTAGATATGGATCAGCTTTTCAAATAATGTCTTGAGTGTAGATATGACCGGCCGCTACGACGACGCTGCTAACGGGAACTAGCTCAGAGGAAGATGTGAGGACTGAGTCTCTCTAGGGAGCGGAGATCAGAACGAAGGCCGACCGATCCAGAATGTGTGTGGTAATCTGAAGGGAGCCAGAAGAAGAGGGTAGGAAGTGAGGAAAGGAGTCAAGCCTGTGCCTGTGTTGGCAGTGGCCATGGTGAAGTAGTGGTACCGTATGTGAGCTACACCGTTAGCCGTATAGTGGCTACAGGAGTATTAAATATAGCCCCGATGGCTGTGGTGGGATTATAATAGTGCTATTAAAGACGCAGCATCACCTGTCGTCATGGTGACAGAAGAACAGCGGCGTGTTTGTTCCGCGGTGTCGAGGCGTGTGGTCGGGCGGTTCTGTCGGGCGTTTCTGTCGGGCCCCGCGGCCGACGCCACAGAACCAACTGTCACCAGATGATTCATCATCAGTCAAACAAAAAATCAATTAATTAATTAATTAATTATTTTTGCCTCCTGGGGATCCGGAGGCTGGATTTGAATATCCAGAAACAGAAGGAAGTGAAAGACGGATGAGTGAGGAAAGGAAACACCCAGAGGAGATGAAGAGGGGTCAGGCTCAACGTCTCCGTGACAGAGGCCACGGGAAGTGATGACATCATCATCACGACGGCGTAGAGAAGATGAAAATAATAAAACATTCAGAGAGAGCGACAACCAATGAGAAGACAGTATGAAAGGCCATGATGGAGGAGACGGGAGGGGAGGAGAGAGGGGGAGAGAGGGGAGGAGAGAGGGGAGGAGAAACGGGAAGAGAGACAGGAGGAGAGATGGGAGGAAAGAGGAGAGGAGAGACAGGAGGAGAGACGGGAGGAGGAGAGAGGAGAGGAGAGATGGGAGACGGGAGGAGAGACAGGAGGAGAGATGTGAGAAAAGAGGAGAGGAGATACAGGAGGAGAGACGGGAGGAGAGAGGAGTGGAGAGAGGAGAGGAGAGACAGAGCGGCGAGGCGTTAAAAGGCAAACGAGGGCCGCCGCGTTGCTCCTTTTGGCTCCCAAGAAGGAGGAAGAGGAGGAGGAGGAGGAGGAGAGAGGGACCGAGACGAGAGAGAGGAAAGATGATGACAAGAGCGAAATGAGAAGATGTGAAAGGAGACGAAGGAGAGAAGAGAGACGAGAGAAAAGAGGAGGAAGACGAGACGAGAAAGGAGGAAGAAGAGAGAAGAGAGGAGGAAGATGAGAGAAGAGAGAAAAGAGGAAGAAGATGAGAGAAGAGAGGAGGAAGACGAGAGAGGAGGAAGATGAGAGAAAAGAGGAGGAAGACGAGAGAGGAGGAAGACGGGAGAGGAGGAAGACGAGAGAAGAGAGGAGGAAGACTAGAGAGGAGGAAGATGTGGCGGCTGCCTGGCCTCGTGGTCTCTAAGCGGCTTCTCTCTCTTTATTCTATAAAACTCACAACATGGCCGCCGCCTCAACACGTCTAAACTCTGGCTCCATGAGCAGCGCGGCGGCCTCCCCCAGGTCCTAGTGCCCCCAGGTCCTAGTGCCTGTCCTCATCCTCAGTATGATGACGAGCTCTTGGATTGTGATTTGAAGGTGGAGAAAACAAACAAACCAGAACACACACACACACACACACACACACATGTAGCATGTGTTCTAAATAACTATCCGTGAGGAACTATAGATTCATTTAATGACATCACAACATGAAGCCCTAAGATCTGCCTAGCGACGCCCCCATGAGGTCATGGCATACTCTGGGTATAAAAACATACACATTTAAACAAAGTACAACACAGCGATGCCACTGTCTCTGAAGGCCAGCGGGTTTAGTTTACTGCGGCACTTTAATCCAGTTAAATCAGATTAATTAGTTAAAGAGCAGAATGTATTACTTATGGAGAAAAGAAAAGAAGACTTTTCTTTCATTTTTCCAGGCTTTTTCTGTATTTATATATTTCATGGCATCTTAAAAAAAATAATGGCCTCTGCTACATATCCAGGAAGGTTATTTAATCCATATAACCAAGTGGAGCGCACGCCGAGCGTCACGCTGTCTGTTTTATGTCAGCAATCAAGTAAAAAAAAAAAAGTTATATCAGAGATTCTTTTTTTCCCCATCATAAAATCTCAGTGAAGCTGAAGCTGCCTTTTTCCTTTCCTTCACAATCTCGTCCTCACGGCTGCTGCCAGAGACGGAGGAAAACTAACGAATCAGAGAAAAGCCAGAAGGAAACGCAAGAGGTTGAAAGGACGGGGCGGATGAAAGCCGGAGGAGGAGGAGGAGGAACGCACCGGGACGAGGAAACGGCGTCCAGAGCAAATCGCCGCTCGGACCGGAGAGAGAAATGATCAAAATCTAGTTATGAAATATGAACTAGCCGGCAAGAAAATCCAAGATGCTGCAACGCGCTGCAAGAACATGAAGGAGCGGCGAGGCTCCGGGAGAGACGCCACGCCCGGTAACGGTAACGGAGCAGCTGATCGGTCTCCACCAGGAGCGGCTGAGCTTATTAAGCTACTTCAGTTTGACTCTTCCATGGAAATGTAGGAGATACCATTCCTGACATATCAATAAACAAGAACATATATGAATATCATGGTAAAAAAAAGTCAATAATTAAGCGATATTCACTTAACCTTTGACTTTCCTAAAATGTGCTGATAGAGACGCCATGTTGTGCAAGAAGGAAGAGGAAGTTGACATCATGCCACCCGCACCCACGTGGTGTCACCCGTATTCACGTGATACCCCCCGACCCACGTGGTGTCACCCGCACCCACGTGGTGTCACCCGTATTCACGTGATACCCCCCGACCCACGTGGTGTCACCCGCACCCACGTGGTATCACCCGTATTCACGTGATACCCCCCGACCCACGTGGTGTCACCCCGACCCATGTGGTACCACGCCTACTACCGACACACGTGGTATTACATCTATTCCCGTGGTAAAGCCCAGGATGTCCTCTTATACATGTGTATACAGTATATATATATATATATATATATATATATATATATATATATATATATATATATATATATATATATATATATATTTATATATACATATACATATATACAGTATATCTGTATATACAGGATGTCCTCTTTAGACCTCAGGTCTTGAACTCAAATGAGTGAAAGAAGAAATGTAAACCCAAATGTCCTCAGAGGACCGGGGACTGATCTGTTCTCAGGAGGAGAGATGAATGTTTTAAAGTTTAAAGAGTCTCTACGTCAGAGCTGCAGGTGAACAGGTGGAGCCGCCTGGAGCCCACGTGCCTCTCACCGGGGGATGTCCTGGACACGCCCACTCAGCCTCACCACACAGGACCCGCTGAACAAGTGCGCCCCCTAGCGGCGACTCTGACGTCATGTGCCCGCACGTGAGGGATGACCTGCGGCATTAAATGAATACATTTCAAATTTAAAAAAAGGCGCCGCCGGTGTGACTTACGGTAGAAGACGTACTCGGTGTAGCTGGACCAGACCTTGTCCTCCGTGTGCTGGCTGACGAACGACGCGGTGACCGACGAGTTGCAGGCCACCATCTGGAAGCCGCACTCCGACAGCATGTCGAAGGACCTCTCCAGGTGCTTGAACTTGAGGTAAAACCGGGAGGTGTACCGGTCCGGGGTCCGGTCCGGATCCCGGCTCTCGTTCAGGGTCTCCCCGAAAACCTCCTTGGCGAGAGCCACCCGGCCGCAGATGAGTATCCGAGGCACCCTCCGGAACTTGGCGTCGGTCTGGTTCTCCCGGCCCGTGGTGCACGAGCCCCGGTACCCCACGGTGATGAAGCCGCTCTTCCTATCCGCGGGCACGAGCGAGGAGGGCGGGCACGGCCGCGGGTCGCTGCCCTGGGACCCGTCCTCGTTGTCGCTGTGGAAGAAGTCGT
>CM070088.1:1292500-1315000 GCA_036178185.1 Liparis tanakae | reverse complement strand
CCACCGGCCAGATGTGTGTGTGTCTGTGTGTGTGTGTGTGTGTGCAGAAGGAGAAGAAGGACCTCCCGTCTGCATCATGTGATGAAGAAGCTTCCTCCTTCTTCTTCTTCTTCTTCTTCTTCTTCTTCTTCTTCTTCTTCTTCTTCTTCTTCTTCTTCTTCTTCTTCTTCTTCTTCTTCTTCTTCTTCTTCTTCTTCTTCTTCTTCTTCTTCTTCTTCTTCTTCTTCTTCTTCTTCTTCTTCTTCGACACACGGCCCACCTTCAGTTCCCCTCGGTGGCGCTTTACAAGTTCCCTTCATTAAGAGGATTACGTAGAACATGTTCTCCGGGTTCTCCGGGTCCATGAATGATTAAACGTCTGGAGGAAGACGAGCGGCCGCGAGGAGGAGAGGAGAGGAGAGGAGAGGAGAGGAGAGATTAATCACGCTGCTCTCTGAAGGCTTTCATGTTTCAAGGATCAAATACCAGATTGTTTAATCATCAGGAGGAAGAGGAACACGCAGAACAGTCCGGGTTCTTCTCTGATTCACTCTGAAGAACCGTCTCCGGTTCCAGAGGCTGCTTCATGTCTCTGTGCAGCTTAACGGTGTGTTCATTACATTTTAGTTTGGTCGGTTTGTGTGTTTGTTTTTGGTTTTGCGTGTTTGTTTTTCTGTTTGTTCGTGTGTCTGTTTGTGTGTTTGTGTGTTGTGTGTTTGTTTTTGGTTTTGCGTGTTTGTTTTTCTGTTTGTTGATGTGTCTGTTTGTGTGTTTGTTTGTGTCCTTGGTTTACAGAGACGTGTAATTGATCCGTCTCGGGGGGAATCTGACAGATGGCCACACAGTCTTCTGGCAAGGAAACGTCCTGGAACAACACGAGGCTCTGGGCTCCTCCGTGTGGCCTTCAGGCCCCGGAGGAAACCAGAGGCTCTTCATCACAGACCAAGAGGATCAATACGATGCAACTCTTTGTTCTGTCCCTTTGTTCCCTCCATCATGTTCACCGTCCATCCCTCTCTCAATAAGTCTGTAAGTCGGGAGCCGAGACTCTTCCTTCACTCTGCAGCAGCTCATCCCTGTTAATCTGGAGTTCTGGACCCGGCAGACTGGACCTTAACGTGTTTCTGTTCAGCACCGAGGAGAAATAATCTGGTTTAATAAATCATGTGTAGGACGCCATGTTTGTAGTTTTTACTGATGAGACAGAAGGATACCGGTATCTGGATGTTCTGGTTTCACAATTGTGTTTTTCCTTTTGATTAAAGAGTACACACAGAAGAATAAATGTTCTTCAATGGTTCTTTAAAAGGCTTTGTGAACCATCACCTATACTGAAGAAAGATTCTTTCATTTGAGACACCTTTATAGGTTCTTTGAATAACTCTTTAAGGAAATGGTTCTTTAAAGAACCCTGGATGAAAGGTTCTTTGTGGAACCAGAAATAGTGCCTTAAAGAACCATGTTTTGAAGGTTCTTTGAGACACATTTATAGGTTCTTTGAAGAATTATTTATGGAAATGGTTCTTTAAAGAACCATGGTTTGAAGGGTTCGTTGAGGAACCAGAAATAGTGCCTTAAAGAACCATTTGTGAAGGTTCTTTGAGACACATTTATAGGTTCTTTAAAGATTTCTTTAGGGAAATGGTTCTTTGAATAAAAATGTTTCTTCTCTGGCATCCCTCTGAAGAACCATTCCGGTTCCAGGTGCTCCTTCATGTTTCTGTGCGCACTGGGGAACCGTGTTTCCTCCAAGCCGTCTGAGACGTGTGTTCCTCTCTCCTCCCTCCCATCACCGTGTCCTCCGGCCAGAGGTCCTCAGATGTCCGTGTTACATTATCTGTCATCATCAAAGGGGACGGTTCCACCTGCGGTTCTCCGGCAGAGTGATTGATCTGCTGCTCCGCTTCCTGATGAAAGGGCCTGGCTGTGAGTTCTTGCCGGAGGCCGCTTGCCCTGTTAAATCATCTTCTCCCATCTGTCTCTGTATTGTTCCCATTAGACCCGCTCTACAGCGCTGGGCCCAGTCGGGTCTCACACCTGTGGTGAGACGTATGTGAGGCGTCCGACCATCCCTGTGTGCATTCAACTGGCTTTCAATTGTGTTGAGAAGAAGAAGAACTCCAACTTTCTGAATCAGGGGCGTTTCTGCACACAGTGGTCTGGACCTTTCACAATGTTTCCCTAGAAAAACTGCTTTTCAAAATTAAAAGAGAATATATATGATATATGATATGATATGATATGATATAATATTTCTTTATCCGTCCCATAGTGGGGAGATGTCAGAAATCACAGCGGTGCACATCAGAGCATCAATGAAAATAAATATAAACACTAAACTAAATAGGAAAAACTAAATACTAAGACTAATACTAAATATACAGGGGAAAACAAAGTAAAGTGCTGAGTTTAGTAAAGTGCAGTATTTTCCAGGATCTCCAGCGATCTACTGCCGTTTGTTGTGCAGCCTGACATCATGTTTTAACCCTCCTGTTACCTTCCAATTGACTAAAGATATTTACACCTGGGGCCAATTTGATCCCAGCAATTAAAACCTAGAGAAAAGTATTAGAATTTATATTGTTTCCCAAGTTTAAGTGTCAGGTACTTTATTTCTTTGTTGATACCTAAATAGCTTTTTAAATAAATAAAATAGTTCACATTTCTTATATGTTTTACACAGTGAAAAACATCCTGGGGTCAAATTGTACAGGACATTGAAAACATATCATCATGGGAATCTTATGTTTTCCCAGTTGTCCCCAATAAATTATGAAAAGTCATGAAATATGATTTTCTTTTAGAGACATTAAACATTGAATGGGAGCGTTGATCAAAGGTTATAATACTCAACACTGCATTATGTCAAACTGTACTATATAATGGTATGCATTAATATAGACAGTTTGTAAAATAATGTTTGTGACACTAATGCAGTACCACCTATGGCCTGCGGGCGTCGCTGCAGTTTAAAGCAAAGGGCGGTTTGCCGATGTCCCTCGCGGCTTCCGGTCGGCTCCGTTCCAGACCGGAAAGTTTACCTTTATCCTGACACGTCGCAGCCACCGAGTCGGCGGTCCTCCGGTAGAGTCGTCCAGCATCACCGGTAAGAGGCGCGACCCGCGACGCGTTCATGTAAACGGTGTCAGAACGGACATGTAGAGTATAACATGACGTCATGCGTCAGGGCTCCTCACCTGTTACAGCTAGCGGTAACTAGCTCGAGTCCACCTGCCGGCAGGTAACGGTGCGCGAGCCACCAGAACGTCACCAGCTCGGTTGTTTTATATACTATTTTCTAAATTATCCTTCTTGGTGGTCGGTGGGATCATTTGACTCTCAATAGACGTCTCACGGTATCTCTGTTCATTGTGTGGTTAGCTACGCTAGCTGCGTTAGCTCGCAGTTGTATTAACGCTAGCAGAGGTAGCTAGCTGGTTAACCAGAGATGGTTAACTTACCATTAATTAATGAATACTAACTAACTCTCAGTCCATGTAGCTGAACAATGACTAGTGTCGGTCTAGAGACGCGTTTACAGCTGTAGAGGTTGAAGCTGTTGTGTCTTTTTGTTATCACTTATTAACATTAATCTGTTTAATTAATTAATAAAATTATAATTAGACTGGAAACTTCCAGCCGAATGTGTCTGTTGACATGTTGATAAAAGAGACCTAGTCAACCTAGCCTCGTCAATGACGTCATCACAACATGGATCATTAACCTTACAAACTAATCCTTGTTTTACTTCTCCAAACGCTTGAAGTGTATTTTATTGTCAATGTTCAGCCCTTGAGTATCGACCATGTGGTACACAGGGAGTGACTATCTGAACCCTGTTTAATGTGATTTATATATGTTCAGATCAGAACCTTTATTGCCGTTTTTGTTTTCACAAACATTGAATGTTAAATTGCGGGCGCTGCGAGAATAAATGACAATCTAGAATACACATGTAAAAAATACAAGATAACGTGCATGTTTTCAGAACATTTTAAGTCGGTTTAAAGGGACGTGTGTTTAAGTGAATAATTAAGTGGTGTGCAGGGAGGGGGGGACCAGAGTGAAAACCATCCGGTGGATGACAGTCAGTTTAATCGACTGTTTCACATCTGTATTCTTATCTGGTTGCATTTGGTCTGAAAAACGTTATTTTTGTTGATCTGGCCGCTTTCAAGAGTGACTGCTGACTGTGCTGCAGATTTCCCCAAGACGGGTTCCAAAATTAATTTATGTGTGTATGCAGGGTCTGTACGGTCATGAAAAACCTGGAAAAGTCATGGAATTTCCAGGTCTGGAAAAGTCCTGGAAAAATCATAAAAGTTTAGTAAAAGTCATGTAAATGTGTTAAAATCCCATGTTCATTTACACCGAGTTTGAAATAATTGATATATTTTTTAAGGAAAGACTCTCAAAATATAAGCCGGCATACGCTCTCAATACGCAACATTTTCTACAGTGTTCATGTTTTTACCGAGAGTTCAGTTTGGTCATCATGGACATTTAGTTTAAAGTCCTGGAAGTCCACTGGTCAACATGTGTAGGAACCCTGGTATATGTACTTGTATGATTTCACTAACCCTCACTGACGAGTGTTTCCTGTTTCCTACAGAGTGAGACATGGCAGGGTTTGACAACTTCAACACAGACTTTTACCAGTCGAGCTACAGCGTCGACGACCAGAACCAGAACCAGAACCAGGGCTACGCGAACCCCGAGCACCCCAACAAGTGAGAGAACCAAAGCATCCATTAACCCAAGCTCCCTCTTCCATGGCGGCTCAAGACTTAGACTTCTTTTTAAGGGTATCTGTGATTGAGCTGTTAGTCGTGCTTTAAACTGTATAATTGAAACGACAACCCGGGAAATCTCAACATTTAAAGTGGAGATGAGGAGTGTTGAAGCTGCTGGGAGGTCAGCGCTGGAAACAAGAGCCCTAAGAAATATAAAGTTGCCCCTGATATGACCAGAAGGCACCAGAAGCCCCGTAATTAAGATCATTTAATAGCATTTAGTTGTTGTTGTGAGTCTTATCTTTACGGCCTTGACTAGGTACACAACAACAATTTATAAATATAATTTTTTATAAAAATAAAAAATAAGTTAGAATTATTAATACTGTAGTCTGTAACAAATTTAATAATAATAAATAACCACAAATAAATAATAAGCTCTCAATGCGCAAAATGTTCTAAATTGTTGATGTTTATACCGAGATTCATTGATTATGCTCCTGTGTTTTAATGTGTCATGATTCCTTCTGGTCACATGACATCTGTTACACCTGTCCACCTGGAGAGGGTCCTCCTCTGTCTCTCCTCAAGGGGTCTGACAGTGTTAACACCCTGCCATTGACTGTCGTCCCCC
This sequence comes from Liparis tanakae, assembly GCA_036178185.1. NCBI lineage: Eukaryota > Metazoa > Chordata > Actinopteri > Perciformes > Liparidae > Liparis > Liparis tanakae. The sequence goes on along the minus strand of CM070088.1, from coordinate 1,309,654 downwards.
GTCTGTCAGGCAGTATGACGGCCAGTACGACTACTCCCAGCCGATGGGGTACTCCGCCCCGGGCATGATGGCGCCCCAGCAGCCCTACACGGGGCAGATCTTCCAGCCCGCCCAGACCTACACGCCGTCCCCGGCTCAGTCCATGTACGGCAGCGGCTTCGACGACGAGCCGCCGCTGCTGGAAGGTGAGCGCCCCGCGGCCTGTCAATTTTATTTGTATTTCTTTGTAGTTATTTATTGTTCTTACTTTTTTTTAAACGACTATTAACAATTATAACTTATTTCTTTGTTTTCTATAATAAAAATAAATATTTATAGTTTTTTTTAGTTTGTACCCAAGTACAGGAAACACAGATAAGACGCACAACAAAGAACAACAACAAAACGCCGTTACATCATTTAATTTAATGTGACGGCAGCGTTACATCCCCCCGTGTGTTTCCGGCTTCTCGCTCACGGACCTGAGATCTTCTCTTACGGCGTGAAACTGACGTTCCGCTCGGCTGTCGCAGAGATCACTGAGATGGAGGAGAGCCGTGGACCCGTCAGCGGGTTCTCCCCCCTCGTCACGCGTGAACCGCTGACCGTCGGCAAAGATGACGCAACGCGAGCCGCTGTTGCGTCGGCCTTCCGCGGTTCCACGACCGATACGTGCACTTCCTGTTTATCTTTTTTCAAACTAGATACTGAATCCGCTTCAGGAAAGCCGAGCACTCCTTTGTCCCGGAGGTCGGTCTCACCTGTGGGCCTCGACGTCGACCCGATTAGAACTCTCTAGGCTGGAATGAGTTTGACCTAGAAAGGAGAAAGACGTGCGTCACGGTTATTCTGAGAGGAAGTCTCACTCTGACACACTTTGCCTTCATCCTCATGCAAAACAACCATAACTCACTCTTTATTAAGTCAATATTTGTTTAAAGATCCTTTACACGCAGGTTCGTTCCTGGAATTTAAACATTTTTATTTCCAGACTTGGAAAAGTTATTGGAAGAAAAGAAGTTTTTTAGAAAAGTCATGAACATTTAGTTTTATTCACATGTTCATTCACACTGAGTTTTAAATCCTTTTTAAAGTTTGTTTTTAATTAATACACACCTTTTTTGTTTTCGTGTTTGGCCTCCAGCTCATCTCCGTATCTCACGTTTCCCGACGTGTTTTCTCTTTTCAGAATTAGGAATCAACTTCGACCACATCTGGCAGAAGACGCTGACGGTGCTCCACCCCATGAAGGCGGCCGACGGCAGCATCATGAACGAGACGGACCTGGCCGGGCCCATGGTCTTCTGCCTGGCCTTCGGCGCCACGCTGCTGCTGGTAACGCTCGGTGTTCCCGTCCATCAGGGCTCCTGGAAAACATGGAAGAGTCTGGGATTTTTTTTTTTTTTTATGGGTTATTTCCAGATCTGGAGAAAAATTGTCCCCAAAGTTTTGGAATAGTCCTGGAAATGTTGTTATAATCATATGTTTATTTACGCTGACTTTTAAATAATTAATACACTTTTAAAAGAAAGACGCTCTAAATATACGCCGCCGTACGCTCTTTCATAATCGTACATTTTTCCGCGCTGCAAGTGAACGCACCGTAACTGAAAAGACGTAAATGCTTATTCCTTTAATCTAAACTATTGTTTCATTCTTTTAAGTCATTTAAGGTTATTTACTGTATGCTTTGGAATTCTCTTTGATAGTTTAAATACGACATTTTCTCACTTTTTGATGTCTGAAATTATACGTACGTTAATAATTGTTGTGTATATATATATATATATATTACAAATGTATATAACATATAAATAATATATACTATATAATGTGTTTTATATATATATATATATACTTGTTAATACTATATAATGTGTTTATGTATACATAATATATGTATATATATATATATATATATATAAATAACATATACTTGTTAATACTATATAATGTGTTTATGTATATGTATGTGTTTGTGTATATCTCCCTGACTGTCTTTCTCTCAACAGTCGGGTAAGATCCAGTTCGGCTACGTCTACGGTATCAGCGCCATCGGCTGCCTCGGCATGTACTGCCTGCTGAACCTCATGAGCATGACGGGCGTCTCCTTCGGCTGCGTGGCCAGCGTGTTGGGCTACTGCCTCCTACCCATGATCCTCCTCTCCAGCTTCGCCGTGCTCCTGTCCTTACAGTGAGTACACCTGGACTGAAACACGGCTCCTCTTAGACTCTGACTGACTGGCTGTTATACTGCCTGAATGACTGTCTGTCTGTCTGTCTTGACTGTCTGTCTCTAGTAGTTGGCATCTTCCCTTTAGGGGTTTGTTGTATTGATAATTAGTTGCAACACTTATTGTGGACGTTTGATGGGGTGTACGTCTCCTCTCGTCCTCTAGGGGCACAGTGAGCTACTTATTGTGGATGTTTGACGGGGTGTACTTCTCCTCCCGTCCTCTAGGGGCATGGTGGTTATTATTGTGGATGTTTGACGGGGTGTACTTCTCCTCCCGTCCTCTAGGGGCATGGTGGTTATTATTGTGGATGTTTGACGGGGTGTACTTCTCCTCCCGTCCTCTAGGGGCACAGTGGGCATTATTGTGGATGTTTGACGGGGTGTACTTCTCCTCCCGTCCTCTAGGGGCATGGTGGGCATCATCCTCACGGCGGCGATCATCGGCTGGTGCAGCCTCTCGGCCTCGAAGATCTTCATCTCGGCGCTGGCCATGGACGGGCAGCAGCTGCTGGTGGCGTACCCGTGCGGCCTCCTCTACGGGGTCTTTGCCCTCATTTCTGTCTTCTAGGGAAACGATCCTCATGTAACGGTTTGAAGAAGAAAAACAACGCTCCCTTAAAACCCCGAGACATGTCCCTCTGTTTTGTTCCCTCGCTACATTCCCACTGGGCGGCGTCTCGCCCCGCCCTCCACGGCGTTCCCCTCCTCCACATTCTTCAAGCAAAGGACCGTCAAATTGGGGACAACATAAGTCCCGGGGACCACGCTGAGGACATCCGGTTGTGATGTCACGGACATGACGGCTGAAAGGAAGCTAGACATGTTAGTTGAGAGTTCTCACACACGGACCGATAACCGAACCCGCGGACCGACGTGAGCCTCGTCCGGCGACGCCCCCAACAGACTAAGGGAAACGCCCACTTTCCTCCCGTGCAGTACCTCCGGCAGCCACACGGGGAATCTCCTCACGTCTCCTGCTCTCCAGGACTATAAACGCCTCGTGTTTTTAGTTTTACGATCTTCTCTTTTTAGATTCATCTGACTTCCTTTGATTCAAACGTTTGCACAAAAAAAAAGAGTTTGATTCGGCTTTGAGAATTTAAATGCAGATGTTTGTTTCTAGAGGTCGTTTGCATCCTTTTCCCTCAACAGAACCTGAATTATATATAATATTCATAATACACATAAAACCAGGATTTGATTATAAAAGGAAGCAGCAGATTAAATATATATATATATATATATATATATATATATATAATATATTTATATATATGTAACAAAATGTATATATATATTATGTACATTTTGTTATATATATTATAATATATATACTATATATAATACATTTATTATATATAGTATACATTCTTTTGAGAATTTAAATACAGGTCGTTTCTCTCGTTTGCATCGTTTTTGCATCTCTTAAATCTTCACGTTGAGTCGCTCTCGTGTTTCTCGTGTTTCTCATGTTTCCTCTTCGTATTCATTAAAACATTTTTAAATGGATCTGCCTCGTGGTATTAGAAGCAGATCTCTAAGAGGTGAGGTAACCTCTTTGAAGTGAGGGTGAGGCGGTTCCGGTGACGTCATGTGACCTGTGGGGGGAGCCGGTCCCAGCCGGTCCTGGTCCTGCTGCTCGGGTCCAGAAAGCTTCAGGGTCACAAATGAGATCTTTGTCATTTGAAAGGTGAGCGCGGACATTTCCCCCGAGGACGAGAGGCGGGGGGGTCATCACCTCCTCCTCTTCCTCTTCCTCCCTGAAGAGTCAGCTGCTGCCGCGGCACGTTCAGGGAGGGTCGGTCATCAGAGTCACGGGAAAGAGAGGTAGAGAGAGAGGGTCACGGGAAGAGGACCTTCACTTATTGATCCTGTGGTCGGTGATGAGGGCAGAAATCCCACAATGCAACACTACATATCATTATTCAGATTATTAATGGAGGCTTTGGCTAATTCTGTCATAATGACCCGTTAAACTACTCGGCCTCCAGGGAGAGAGAGGTAGAGACCCAAGTAGATGTTGCATAACTCTCGTACGTTAAACAAATTAATGACATTTGGTCTCTTGTTTCTTCTCATCCCTTCTGGGTTTTCTGTTCCACACACACACACACACACACACACACACACACACACACACACACACACACACACACACACACACACCACCCACTCAGAAGAAGAAGCTCCTTATGGACCATAACTCATTCAGGAGGGATGAATAATTCAAAAATGAAAGTGCTTTTCGTTTTCACTCAAACTCGAGGAGAAAACTTACCGACGTCCCGTCAACACACACACACACACACACACACAGACAGAGACACACACACAGGCACACGCACATACATGGCTGTGCGTCTCGAGTGCAACCATTTATTCTACAGTTGTTGCATCTCCTCTCGGCTGTGTCTGCAGGATGTTGTGTTGTGTGATGTGTGTGTGTGTGTGTGTGTGCGTGTGCGTGTGTGTGCGCACTGGGAGACACTCACAGGTGGTCTTGATTCATATTAAAGATGCATTCATAGTGATAGCCTTCAGGTCTGACTCGTTGGTGACGGTTTAACGGAGTCTCTTCATCTCTGCAGGTAAAGAAAAGTGGAATCGCTCCAATAACAGAAAGAAGTGCAATATTAAGTTTGAGTAAATATTTGCACGTTTGGTTCTGCGTGTTTCACCTGCTGCTCTACTTTCATGTCGCTGCTCTGGAATGTGAGCTGGGATTCAGCTGCAGGACTTCCTGTCTGCAGCGTGTTCACAACATACCTCTGAAACCTGGAGGATGCTCCACACAGCTGGATTCACTGTGCACCATCCGGTTAGATCACCACAACAACAACAACAAATAGAAGCCCAAGAACCGTGAACCTCACCCCAGTCGACTGGAGTATTGACAGCAGCTGATGGACATCTGGACATCTGGACGTGGTGAGAGACGCGTGACTTACTTCCTGGCTCTCTGTGTTTTGGTGTCGCTCCTGCAGCAGTTACACCCCGCCGCCGCCAGAGGGCGGTGTCGAGCCGCGTCCTCCAGGCTGATTGATGTTGTTGTTGTTGTTGTTGCTGTGAGCTCATTGGCTCCCCTGGAGGAATTAACGACATCCAAACTTCCTCATAGTCATAATCACGAAGTTAATGGCTGACCCTGGATCAGATCAGTTTACGAGGGCCACAATGCATTGTGGGTCTTTTGTCTACACGTTTGTTTGGGTCGGTCTGTGGGATAATCTCGTTTTACATAACATGCCATGGGGTGAACATTTAAGTGCCTTAAGTATCCCGACTACACACACTGCACTTTGCACTGATGTTTTCTCTGCACACACGTATTGCGCAACACAGCACCGTCACCACTACTACACCCAAATCATGTAAATTGGATTAATTAGGAACATATTGATGAATGGAAATAAGGCTTATTTAAAAAAAAGTTGTAATAATATTAGCCATGGAATATATGAATATATGTATGTATATATATATATATATATATATATATATATATATATATATACATACATACATACATTATATGTGTGTATGTAATTAACAATGAAATGCTTCTCCCATCTCCCCTTCTTAAAGGTGTAGCTGCCCCGTCGCCTCTGAGCGGTTTAAGGTGGAGCTCACGAGGGCCTTCGCACCGTTAAGTTATCTAATGGAGGATAATCTCGCCTCCATCTGGCCGGCCTGAGCCTCCGTCTGCCCGGCTCACGGGTGAGTTATACACTCTGGTAGAAATATATAAGGAGGAGAGGAGAAGAGGAGAAGAGGAGGAGGAGGAAACAGATGGGAGTTGTACTAAAAAAGAGAATAAAATGACATTTGCACAAATACGCCATATAGAGCATCCAGATCATTATAAATAGATGTTGATGTGCACTAGATGTGTTGTACTTTAACATCTGTAAACTGTATAATCTGTTTATTGTCATCTATAATAATAATAATAATAATAATAATAATAATAATAAAACACTAAAGTCACGAGCATGAAGGAAAAACACGTACGAGTATCTGAAAGTTTATTTTTACACACACGAAATCTACATAATTTTGAATGTGCTATAATCACATATAATATATACAACACATATGACATCATCTCAACAGAACCTGAATTATATATAATATTCATAACACACCTAAAAACAAGATGTGATTATAAGAGGAAGCAGCAGATGAAATATAACAACTCAAAAAGGGAAGTATTATATATATATATATATATATATATATATATATATATATATATAATTCATATAAATTATATGTGTAATATATTTAAATATATAATATAATATAATATCTAATATATATAATATAATATTTAATACATTTAATATAATATATATATTCTCAAAAATATACATACTATTTTTACTTAATATATATTATATATACATTGTATTATATATATAGTTATATATATAATTCATATAAATTATATGTGTATAATATGTTTATATATAATATCATATATAATATAATATGTAATATATTTAATATAATATATATATATATTATCTAAAAATATACATAATATTTATACTAAATATATATTATATATAATATATTATATACATACATTGTATTATATATATAAAGTATATATATATATATATATATATATATATTCGATATATAATATTAAATATATTATATATATGTATGCTAGACATTGGGTAGACCTCATTGAGTAAACCTCATTTGATGGATCTTATTTGGTAGACCTCATTGGATAGATATAGATATATAAAAACATTTTACATTGTGAAACATGTGATGGAAGGTCATAAGAACACCCAGGGGTGAGATTTAAGTATAAGTCGTGTTGCTTCACACCGTCGTCAGGGCCCCTTTGGGGGCGGGGCTTGTGTGCATCACATGCATATTTCAACGAGTGGAGAAGGGGTCAGTATTTTAAAGCTGCACATATTTACTTATTGTTCCTCCCAGTAAGTCTGGTTTTGGTTTCCTGGCCCACGGACACTCGTTCATCACCAGCTGTGTTTATAAGCCTGTTTGCAGTATAAATAATGCACTTTGTTTGGAAAGAACAGAAGAACTCTCTTTGTGGTGAACATGTGCAGCAATGTTCTCTTTGTATAAAAATGCATCACTTAAAATGTAAGTAAGTATTCCATGCATAAATGCATGAGCTCATTAAAGCCCATCATGCATAAGATGAACTATTTAATAAGTGTGAAATATAACAACTCAGAAAGGGAATTATTATATACACACACACACACATATATATATATATATATATATATATATATATATATATATATATACAGTTTTATATATATAATTTATATATAATATCTGTATAATATATTTTATATAATGTTAAATATATAATATAATATATATAGTATATATAATACATATATTATATATAGTATTATACTAAACATATATAATATAATATGTAATATAATATATAGTATATATAATACATATATTATATATAATATGTATACTAAATATATATAATGTATATAAATATATATATATATATAAATATATATATTATAATATATAATGTACCTGTATGGATCATCGCTCTATGGATCATAACTGTGTGGCTGTACCTGTACGGCTTCATGTGTCCTGACTGATTATTTCTCTTCTTAGGTGTAAATGTGCTGATTGGTATTCATCAGCGAGACTTTTAATGCAGCCGCACATGAATATTCACTGTTAGCATAGCAGCGTGTGACTTCCTGCTGCGCCTCATTACGCTAAGTGTCCCCTCCAGCTGGGGGGGGGGGCTTTGGGGACCAGCAGAGTCCAGCTGAGGGGGGTGTGGGGGCTTTAGGGACCATATATATATATATATAGCGCTTTGAATGCACCCTGCTGTATTATAAAATAGAGTATTAGTAGCATACACAGCATCGCTCATCAGTATTTTAAGTTTTTTTAATATAGATATGAATCATTTGGACTTTTCTCTCCTGATGAGATCTGTGCTCCTCCTGGAGGAGGCTGTGTCTCCTCCTGGAGGAGGCTGTGCTCCTCTGTGAGCAGCAGCCTCCCACCGTCACAGCGGATCAATAGAGCGAACAATGAGCCGTCCACGCTGTCCACGCTGAACCGGTTAACGCCGTCCTCTCTGGATCCTCTGCTAGCTCTCTGACATTTAAGCAGGACATTGAATGCATCGTGACGGGGCGGTTCAGAGTGGGCAGTCTGACCCTGGATCTGCAGTCAGACCTCCTCTATGCGCCATGTGAACGCCTGCAGGCCCATGCGTCCATGCAGGAGAGAGCACGGGGACACGTTGTTGTCCGGGTGAATCGCTTTGTCCCCCGGGGACATCTCACTGTGATCATCTTCCCACAGCAGAACCGCCCGACAGCAGTTTGATTTATTCTCTCCTGCTCAGTGGAGCGTGGATAACATCATGATTATTTCAGGAGTAGAAGTAGCACAAGCAGCGTGCAGCGCTCCCTCCTCCCCCCTGGGGTCCGGAGGTGAGTGGCAGCATGTCGGAGAGCTGCAGAGGGATCTGAGGACCTCATCGGACCTCAGGGGGACGGGCTGACGCTGAAGAAACACATCCTGACAGGGCCGTGTGTCCTCATGCCGTCACCTCTCGTACCGCGGCCAGAGAAGGGATCCACAGGCCGGACCCAGACGCACTCTGGGGAGGTCTACAGCCTCGAGAGTCAACCGGCCGCCAGCTCTCAGTGGATGGACCTGTACGGGTAGACCTCATGGGATGGACCTCATTGAGTAGACCTCATTGGGTAGAACTCATTGAGTAGACCTAAGCGGGTAGACGTTATTGAGTAGACGACATAGGATAGACCTCATTGAGTAGACGACATTGGGTAGACATCATTGAGTAGACGACATTGGGTAGACGTTATTGGGTAGACGTCATTGAGTATACCTCATTGGGTAGACGACATAGGGTAGACGTCATTGAGTAGACCTCATTGAGTAGACGACATAGGGTAGACGTCATTGGGTAGACGTCATTGAGTAGACCTCATTGAGTAGACGACATAGGGTAGACGTCATTGGGTAGACGTCATTGAGTATACCTCTTGGGTAGACGTTATTGGGTATACCTCATTGAGTATACCTCATTGAGTAGACCTCATTAGATAAACCTAAGCGGGTAAACGTTATTGTATAGACCTCATTGGATGGACCTCCCATGATGTATGTTGTCATGTGGAGTTAGAACTGTTAGTGCCTCACTAGGGAGAATACTCAGAGACTCTTTAGTGGAACAATCTGCTCCCGTTGAGCCAGAGTCCAGAGTCTGGTGAGTTCTGTTGGCATATTACACAATCAGAACCCTTTACACATCATTAATGTCTCATATCCAGATTATAACAGATTATAATGCAACCCAATAACCTGGACACCTACCGTGTCCTTTTTTCATTTTAACAAACCGCTCTATACCTTTATTCCGAAAACTCACAGTATAAACATAAATAGCTGAGCGGCTGGTGACAGCAGCTCGTCTCCAGCTGCCGCCACTGGACAATGGATGGACGGCGTCCAGACTGGAGTGGAAACAGGAAGTTGGCATTTGTTCCAGATGGAGTTGGTGAATGGATTTATTCTATTTAATCTGATGCAAGTTCTGGTGAAATCAGAATTCTTAGCATCTCTAAGTGCAGTTGCGCAAGACAATTATATGTATTAATAGACTGTACATGCACACACCGATCTTCATGTGTGTGTGTGTGTGTTATATACTCATGAACACTCGGTGGTTGTGTCTATGTAGAAAACCTTTGATATCGAGTTTTCTGTATTCCACTCGACCGGTGAGAGAGGATGTTATATTATATGTATTAAAATACAAACTAGTACTGATGGCAATTGATAACTAATCTGTAACATGTTACCAAAAACATACCAGGTCTCATGAAGACTGATGTTAGAATAACAACGAAATGCTTGTGAAGACAACACGGTCAAATACCCATACGACCAGATAGTGAAGTAAACATATTTACTAGCACCAAGTTGTACCTTAACTAAATATATATATATAATAATTGTTGTAACTATTTTATATTTTTATTATTTTATGTTTTCTATTTTGAAAAGAATTATTTTTAATATTTGAATTTTATATGTTATACACACATATATATATATATATATATATATATATATATATATATATATATATATATATATATAAAATAAATATAAAATATGTTTATATAAAATAAAATATGCAATATTTATATATATTCATATAATATTTAATATTTTATATATATAGTAAAATATTAAATATTTATACATATCCACATTTATATTTTATTTTATATATTTATATATATATAATATTAAAATTATTAATATTAAAAAGAAAAATGCAATTTTTAATTTCCATCCATCCAATATCAATACCGCTTATCCTCATTAGGGTCGCGGGGTCGCTGGAGCCTATCCCAGCTGACATAGGGCGAAGGCAGGGTACACCCTAGTTTTTAATTGGTTCTTGATATTCATGATAATTCACACATTAAATGATGGTAATCGTCGGCGTGTCTCCTCAGTACTGTACAGGCAGTGCCTCTCTGTCTTCAGCCATGCATGAATGATGCGCAGCTTAATACCAAATGAGATCACTGTGCTCTGTTTGTTCGGCACTAATTACACCGAGCGGACTAGTACATGTGTGATAGTACCAGGGGGGGTGGGCCGGAGACCACATGATGTACTAGCACTGCACCTGCTGCACACTGGGATCCAGCAGTACATGTTGAAACACTTTTATGGTCTTTTTATAATATTGGAATATAAATGTATTTTTTAGGTAATGTCACAAATGATATGAGACTCTTCCAACGATTGTTCTATTACCTATACTCTCATTTCTTTATTTATAATAAATATTGTAACATTTAATATTAAATAATAAGAAATTATTAATAAATGAATAATTCTACATTTTTTCTCTCTATTTTGTTCTTCTCTATTTTTAAGAATATTAATGAATGAATTTATTATTTCTCTTTTTAATAATATTAATGAATGCATAATTATCTATTTTGTCTCTGTATTTATTATTATTTATCTTGTTTTTTATAATATTAATGAATGAATAATTATCTATTGTTCTATCTTTTTTTATTAGTTCTCTATTTTTAATAGTATTAATGAATTAGTTTAATGCTGCCCGTTGGCGTGATCGCACGCGGCCCATTCGTACCGCGTCGTGTTGCCTTCAGGGGAAACTAGTTAAGCTTTTGTCACACGTAATACAGCCAATCAGATTCACCCTCCACGTGACATCAAAATCCATACGGGGAGAGGCCGCCTGCAGCCGGACGCAGGTAATGCTGTGATGAGGGGAAGCCGCCATGCGGCCGCCATACAGCCGCCATGCGGCCGCCATGCAGCCACCGTGCAGCCGCCATCAACCGCCATCAGCCGCCATGCAGCCGCCATGCAGCCGCCATGCAGCCCGTTCCTCTGTATTCAACGTGCATCTCTACGTATGACGAGCATGCGGTGAATGTTTGCAGCCACGGATCCCTCTGTACACGTCTCACATTCACGTAGCACACTCACACGGTGAATGTTTGGACTGAGCCCTACGCTCTGCTGTCGGTCCTCAGAACACTCGCATTAGCAGCATCAGCTCCTTCATTATGGGCGTCCAGCCGGGGAACATCGGCCCGGCTGCATCCTAGTGGCACATTAAAACACTGCGGCTCTAATTAGAGCTGATCAACACCGCTAATTACTCCTCCTGGATAAACAAGCTTTTCATTAGAGCGCCAATTAGTCGCCTAATGAAACCCTTGTTTTTGGATGACTCCTCAATGTCATAAATGATAAAGGGGAGGAGGGGGAGGGGAGGGGGGGGGTCCAGATCAAATACTTAGAAAACAGGAACAAAGTGTGCGTGAAGGAAATGTCTCGACTCTGTAAGTTTGTTTGTTTGTTTGTTTGCTTGCCTAGCAGCCTTGTTTACAAAGCATTATCCCTTATGCACTCAACCTTCAAGAAGATTTAAAATAACCAAACGGTGCTTATTTGTCTCATATGCCTCAAATAAAGCCGTCATATCACATCTTTGTATGCAAGAATGACTAAAGCACCTTTATTAGATAACTCATAAAACATACAGGAGGTATGTTAAAAGCATGTCATACACACTACCGTTCAAAAATTTGGGGTCACTTAGAAAAAAGAAGAAAAAATTCCAACGAAAATGACATTAAATTAATCAGAAATACTCTCTCCATAGTTAATGTGTAGCTGACTATTCTCTGCTGTGTAATGAAGTCTCTACAGAGGTGTATAGAGGCCCATCTCCATGTTCTAGTGGTACATTGTGCTTTTTTATTTTTTATAACTTTTTATTTTGCATTTTCCACAAACATTGAAACCCTTTTTATGTGAGCGCAGCTGAAAACAGTTATGCTGGTGACAGAAGCTCTAAAACTGGCCTTCCATTGAGCAACAAGTTTGAAGAACAACATTAATATTTACAATGAGAATTATTATTTATAACCTCGTCAATGTCTTGACTATATTTTATATTAATGTTATATTCATTTATTAAATAAAAATGTGAGTTTTCATGGAAAACACCAAATGTTCTCGGTGACCCCACACTTTTGAACGGTCGTGTAAATGATAATTTTCTTTTGACTGCTTTTTAGTAATGTAACTTTATCATGTTAACCAGACACTTTGTTTTTCACTTCAAGAAGATTTAAAATAAGCAATAAGGGTCTCAGACACCACAAATAAAGTATGTTTCTTTTTGCTCATGTGGTGTAAACATGATTCTCCTAACGGGCCCTTTAGATAACTCATATAACATACAGTAGGTATGTTTTAAGCATGTTTAATACATGATCTATTTCCTTTCACTAATTATAGTAATGTTACTTCTTCGTTGTGTTATCAGACACTCTTTGTGTCCGATAACTCGTAACGAGCATTCTTACCAACATATTGTTTTACCTCGTGTCGTGCGGCGGTGACTCGTCACAGGAGGGCAGGAACATGTGACATGTTATCACTGACATGTTATCACTGACATGTTATCACGAGGGGCGGCGACAATCTGGGCCCACCACTTGTGTCCATCCAACTGATGTTTACTCCTAAACAACAACAGGTTACGTCTGGGAAATGTTTGTTCATGATATCGTTCACTTATATTTTATATTTATATTTATTTATATTTATACAGTAGAATGCATCTTTAATTAAAGTGTCTTTTATTTTGAAGTGAAATGATGATGCTGTGGAAGAAGAACTTGTTTGTGAGCGCTGTTGTTTGTGATCGGGTAAACAAAGTCTGAGCGGGAGGAAAAGAAAGATAGGAGATCTCTATCTTCTCATTTGTTCTGAGGCTGACCTGATAACACAATCCACACTTACAGTTGTGAAGCGTGTTGCTACGTCGCTAGCGTGCAGCTAACCTCTGTGCAGATGTTGCATTGTGGTAAATAAACCAAAGAAAGTTTGAAAAGAGGGACGATAAAAAAACAAATCCTTTAAGGTCCATTTTAAAAGCAAAGGACCTATTTTATGAGTATTTGAAGAGCATTTAAATAGTATTATAAGAGTATTTTAAAGGTATTCTAATAGTATTTCAAGAGTATTTTTAGAGCATTTTAGGAGTATTTTCACACTATATTTGGATATTAAGAGTATTTCAAGAGCATTTTAGGAATATACTAAGAGCATTTCTTTAGTATTCTAAGAGTATTTTAAAGTTATTTAACAGTATTTTAGGGGTATTTTAAAGGTATTCTAAGAGTATTTTAAAGATATTTTAAAGGTATTCTAAGAGTATTTTAAAGTTATTTTAAAGGGATTCTAAGAGTAATTTAAAGATATCTAACAGTATTTTAGGGGTATTTTAAAGGTATTCTAAGAATATTTTAACGATATGTAAGGGGCATTCTAAGAGTAGTTTAAAGATATTTTAGGGATATTCTAAGAGTATTTTAAAGATTTTGTAACAGTATTTTAGGGGTACACAGCGTCAGAAGAAGAGGCTGTTTGTTTGACGTGTCCGGTGGTTTCTGTGTGACCCATCATCGCCATCCCATAATGCCTTTCTGCTGCCTCTTGGAGAGATCTTGGTGTCATGTAACAGATCTCACGGGCCGAGAGGGCAGAAAAAAAACGTAACACTCCAAAAACATCCTTGCCCGTGTAATTAAGATGAACAAAGTTTAATTTGAAAAACACACAATATAATAACATCAATGCAACAGGAAGGACCGTGTGCATATCCAACACAGACATGAATGGTTGACTTGTCCATTCCGAGCTTTTTCTCTTTCGACGTCGATTGAGGACGAGGCTGACTCATCGACGTGACTCATCTTCATGAATTATTATTATGAATCATTATTTCCCCTTTTTGAAAGTCCATGTAAACAAACACCCACCTCATTCCTTCCAGTCAATGCTTCAGCTGCGTTAAAGTTATTCCACCGCCTCTCCTCCAGCTGAGTGGTAGAAAACTAAAACGTCCAATAAAAACAACCCGATACAGAAATACGAAATACTCTGAGCGTTTAGTTTGGGTCTCCAGACGTCTGAGGAAACATCGCCGTGACGATGTGGAAAACTCTCACGCAACACGACTGTAGTCCATTGTTGAGAAAACTAGGACGGTAATTATAATAACTTCATAGTTTTGTTAATTTAAAGGAGATTCTGTCGAGTGAATATCCATCGGTGAACGAGGTGACGCCAGCTGACTTTGGATGTTTCGGAAGTGAGATTCCTAAAACACACCTGTTCAGTTATCGCTTGTTTCTAAAAGTAGAGAAGGAAACAAAGATGTTTGAGAGCGTAACTTTGAGATGATGCTTGTGTTTGAGGTTATGGACGGGGCTGAAACATTGGGCATCCCTAATTAATATATTAATTGAGTATCAACATTTAGTTTTCTGTAAATGGACAAAATCAATTAATGGACTAATCGGTTCATTACCATTATATGTCAGTGCAATGAGGAGGGGACCCAGGACGGAGCCTTGAGGGACCCCAGTGAGAGGAAGAGGAGGGGACCCAGGACAGAGCCTTGAGGGACCCCAGTGAGAGGAAGAGGAGGGGACCCAGGACAGAGCCTTGAGGGACCCCATAGTGAGAGGAAGAGGAGGGGACCCAGGATAGAGCCTTGAGGGACCCCATAGTGAGAGGAAGAGGAGGGGACCCAGAAGCAACAATATTTCAGATGTGGAGGTTTTATTGTGGCAGTTGAAAACATTATATTTCAATAGAATGCGTATTAAAACAAACAGCCAGTCAACGTCTCCCTCTCTTCATCTCACTGAATCATTTTTATTTTTATCTTTTGGGAATGTCGTGGGAAGAACGATCCCGACTAGGATTCAGAGAGCGAAGACGAGCGCCGCCGGCTGAAGATCCTGTGGTGGGAAACCGTCTCGCTCTGTGACGTCATTTAGCTGTGAAACGAGTCGCAACTGGAATAATATTAAAATATTTAATACAAGGGGCGGAGCCAACAGTCAGAGGCACCCTGCAGAGATTATTACTATTTCACATCAAAATGCTTAAAAATGTGAACAACGTTACGGAGGAAACATCAAAGTTACCCAGGAACTAGTCCAACTCCACTAGTCCAACTCCACTAGTCCAACTCCACTAGTCCAACTCCACTAGTCCAACTCCACTAGTCCAACTCAACTAGTCCAACTCCTTTTTTTCATTGGTTGGTACACGTGACGTTCAGGTACACCGTGTACACAACACACACAGAGAACAACACACACTGAACTACACACTGAACAACGCACACTGAGAACAACACGTATGAAATGGTGGTCGCTCCAAGAGGAGAACAAAAAGAGGAGAACAGACCAACGCATGTCGAGGACTCATTCCTCTGGTCCTGAAAAGAGGCGACGAGGGTCCCGTGTCGTTATCCTCTAGTTACATAACACACACACACACACACACACACACACACACACACGTCATGTCGTGATCGTGTGTCTTTAAATGATGATGTATTGTTTATTGTTTATTACATGAACTGATCCGCTCTCTGCAGAGTGAATGTGTATTTACTCTGTTATCTTCTTTGTGTTGCCGCGGCGTAGTGATCACATGACCCCGTTATGACACTAATTCCTCACGGATAGAACACAGAGTTAAAGTTATTTTAAAAATCTTAAGATCCAGCCCCCCCCCCCCCCTCAGGTGCATGTGCTCCTTCACAGCTCCACGCTAAGCCGTGTCCTCGGCGCTTAGTTTACAGAGACCACTTAGCACATGATAGGCTGACCCCCCCCCCCAAAGGTCACCACACAGCACGTAACCATGGCGACGGCTTAGCCTGTAGACAAACGAGCTGGGAACTAAATTGGCACCCTGAAAATCTTGTGTGTGTGCGACCAAATAAACACACACACACACACTGCTATCAGGATGTTGGAAAAGAAGGAATTATATATTATTATTATTATTATTATTGGAGACTGTGAGGTAGAAGGTGGTTTTAACTTCTCTTCTCCCTTTCATCCTCTCTCATCTTTATATCCACATGTTTTTAATTAACTTGGTCATTTAAAAGATGTTTAAACTGCCACAATAAAAGCTCCTAATCTGAACGATGTCCCTGCTGCTCCGTGACGTCAACAACGAGCGGAGGAAGACGATCCATTTTGCTGAGGCAGCGAGGATCGTCGTTCAGGCTGTTTACCGTCGTTCAGGCTGTTTATCGTCGTTCGGCCTGTTTATCGTCGTTCAGGCTGTTTATCGTCGTTCAGGCTGTTTACCGTCGTTCAGGCTGTTTATCGTCGTTCAGGCTGTTTATCGTTGTTCGGCCTGTTTATCGTCGTTCAGGCTGTTTATCGTTGTTCGGCCTGTTTATCGTCGTTCGGCCTGTTTATCGTCGTTCAGGCTGTTTATCGTCGTTCAGGCTGTTTATCGTCGTT
>CM070088.1:1265000-1282500 GCA_036178185.1 Liparis tanakae | reverse complement strand
AGGTACGACCCGCCGCCACCGAGACCACTTGTTCGCTCGCCTGGTTGTGTCTTCCTCCCCACACACACACACACATACGCACACGCATACGAACACGCGTACGCACACACACACGGAGGTGGTATAGGCCGACGGTGACCGTCCCGGGTGCTGCGTGGTGGGCGCGCTGACATCCCCTCCCCCCCTCCCCTCCTCCCCCTCCCCGCTGACAGGTCTCCCCCCGGAGGAATAACCGTCTTATTTATTATTTCGTGTGCATGGAAGAGAACCGGACGCACACACGGCGGCTCGCCTCCCGGTGTGTGAGGCATGTGACCGGTGCAGTTTCCCGCCGCAGCCAACAGGTTGTACTAACGCGGTAATGCCGGTTAATCGGAGGGGAAAGTACAGCACGGAAACCCCGAAACTTTGCGAAACCGGAACGACTCTTAAAAAAAAAGAAAAAAGAAAGTGCATCGCAGCAGCAATCTCTAAAATTGTTATCCCAGAATGCACCTGAATGCACCACTGGCAATCATTAAAAGTGTATAAAACACTATATATATATATATATATATATATATATATATATATATATATATATATATATATATTTTTTTTTTTTTTTTTTTTTTTTAAATTCTCCCAACCAGGGAGTTTGATATATATTATAAATCCTTTGTAAAAAACAATAGTTCATATTTCAAAGAGCCCGCATCGGTCATTGAACGTCACGTCACAACGTGCAGTAAACCGCTGCCGGGATAGCGCCATAAATCTGACATGCGCCCGAGGCTCTGGAGGCTCCTCCGACCGCTGCGCGCGCACATACACACACTCACACACATACGCATATACTCACACGCATGCATGGACACACACATGCATGGAAACACACATATGAACGGACACACGCGCGCGCGCACACACACACGCGCACACACAGGAGACGTGGGGGCAGTGCGTGTATTCAACATCTCGCTTCAGCCATGGTCGAGTCATCCCGGTGGACACCTGTGTGACATGCGGCCGCAGGTGTGTCGGCTCTTGTTCCTCTCTGGTTGTGGGAACTCACCGGGCTGAACTCTGGGAGATGTGTGTGCGTGTGTGCGTGTGTGCGTGTGTGCGTGCGTGTGTGTGTGCGTGTGTGCGTGTGTGTGTGTGTGTGTGTGTCTTTGCTCTGATGCGTTTAATGTGTTGGAGGTTGTTTACATTTCATATCTTTGTGAAATGGACTTGAGACTGTATGGAGACAGAGAGAGAGAGAGAGAGAGACAGAGAGAGAGAGAGACACAGAGAGACAGAGAGAGAGAGACAGGCAGACAGACAGGCAAGCATTTAGTGGGTTAATCTCCTTGGACAGATGTGTGTGTTGTTCCACATTTGCGTGTGTGTGCGTGGCTGTTCGTGTGCATGTGTGACTGAGTGTGTGTGTATATGGCAGTGTGTGTGTGCATGTGGCTGTCTGAGCCCTTCTTCCAGCTCACAGCAGGAGTTGTAGTTCTATGTCTTGACTGTAGTTCTTCTTCTTCTTCTTCTTCTTCTTCTTCTTCTTCTTCTTCTTCTTCTTCTTCTTCTTCTTCTTCTTCTTCTTCTTCTTAAATCAGAGAATGTCTGATTCATCTTCACCACAACACGATTATAATGCAGATGTTTTCTCTGTGAAGGACCTGAGATGTTATTCATATTTATAATTATATAAATATATATCCAGCATCAACATTTGTTTTGTATATATCCTAACCGTCTCTCTCTCTCTCTCTCCCTGTGTGTGTGTCTCTCTGTTTGTGTGTGAGTGTGTGTGTGTGTCTCTCTCTCGTTTCTCTCCGTTTGTGTGTCTCTCTCTCTCTGTGTGTGTGTGTGTCTCTCTCTCTCTGTCTCTCTCTCTCTCTCTCTCTCTCTCTGTGTGTGTGTCTCTCTCTCTCTCTGTCTCTCTCTCTCTCTCTCTCTCTCTCTCTGTGTGTGTGTCTCTCTCTCTCTCTTTGTGTGTCTCTCTCTCTCTCCCTGTGTGTGTGTCTCTCTCTCTCTCTCTCTCTCTCTCTCTCTCCCTGTCTCTGTGTGTGTGTATGTGTGTGTGTGTGTCTCTCTCTCTCTCTCTCTCTCTCCCTGTGTGTGTGTGTGTGTGTGTGCTCACCTGTCAGGATACAGTCATGGATCAGGGCCTGAAGCGTAACGGTAGTCGTGACGACGGCCTGCTGACCTTCGTGGAGGCGGGAGCCGGCGAGCCCCGAGGGCCCCGCAGCCCCGGGGCGTCCAACGGGGGCCGCGGGCCCCGAGACCCCCACGGGCCTCCGGGGGTCTCGGGGGTCTCGGGGGTCTCGGGGGGCGCCCCGGACCCGGAGGAGGGCAGAGCGCTCCGCCGGCTGAAGCAGCACCAGAACACGGACGGCTTCGGCCCGCCGCCGCCCGACCTCCGCCAGCCCACCTCCGTCATCAGCACCTCCATCTCCTCCATCCTGGGCAACCTGCCGCTGCCCGACCTGTTCCCCCAGCGCATCAAGCAGGAGGCCTCCTTCTCCCCGGGGAGAGACGGGGAGGCGTACGGCGGTGTGGGCGGCGGCGTGGGCGGCGGCGGC
The DNA here is from genome assembly GCA_036178185.1 of Liparis tanakae. NCBI lineage: Eukaryota > Metazoa > Chordata > Actinopteri > Perciformes > Liparidae > Liparis > Liparis tanakae. The sequence continues at coordinate 1,279,945 of CM070088.1, read as the reverse complement.
GTGGGCGGCGGCGTGGGCGTGGACCTGGACGGCGCCGCCGTGCGCCTCATGGAGGATATCGAGATCTGGAGAGACCTGGACCTCCCCGGCTCCCTGCCCGAAATCTGCGATTTTGATTTTGATTCCGAAGTGGCGCACTTGGATAACATCCTCCACGACAGCAGAGGAGGAGGAGGAGGAGGAGGAGGAGGAGGAGGAGGAGGAGGAGGAGGAGGCGATGGGGGTGGACTTGGCTTGCTAAAGGAAACCAAGCCTCTCATGGGGAACGGCGGAGGCAACGGCCCCGCCCCCACCGGCCCGGAGCAGCAGCACCATCAGCACCTCCTCCTCCTGCAGCAGCAGCAGCAGCAGCACCTCCTCCCCCCCCCCGCCTCCCTCCTCTCCAGCGTGATGATCAAGGAGGAGAAGGACCCCGACGACTCCTTCATCCACATCCGGACGCCCGGCGTGGTGAAGCAGGAGAAGCAGGACGACGGCGGCGTCTTCTGCCGGCCGCGCTGCCTCCAGCACGCCGGCGGCGCCATGGCGTCCTCTCTGGGCGTGGGAGCAGGATCTAGTTACCACTACAGGGCCGCCTCCTCCTCCTCCTCCTCCTCCTCCTCCGCCGTGGACCGGGAGGCCTTGGGCGTGTACTCCGGCCTGGCGGGCGACAGCTGGGCCCGGGCGCCGCGCTTCGGGGATCCGCCCGGCGACGACGGGCTGCCCTCCGCCGCCGCGCTGTCCAGCTTCTCCGTCAGCTTCTCCAGGTGGGTGTCGTGGAGGCTCCTTCCAGACTCTTCCTCTTCTTCCTCTTCCTCTTCTTCTTCTTCACGTCTTTGGCACATCGGGCTGACCCTAAAGGTCACGGCTATCCTCGCTCTCATGGCTCGGGTGTTTCTTCATCAGTCGCCATTAAAAATGATTTTTTCTGGGTTGTTACCGTAGTGACTGTTGATGTCAGACCCAAACAAAGCTGCTCTGTGTGTGTGTGTGTGTGTGTGTGTTAGTGTGTGAGTGTGAGTGTGTGTGTGTGTGTGTGTGTGTGTTTGTGTGTGAGTGTGTGTGTGTTTGTGTGTGTGAGTGTGTTTGTGTGTGTGAGTGTGTTTGTTTGTGTGTGTGTGTGTGTTTGTGTGTGTGTGTGAGTGTGTGTGTGTGTGTGTGTGTGGAGAACAGACAGGCCGTTATGCCGACGCCCTTCTTTTTGATTTATCACCATCAGAATGTGTTTGTGTGTGTGTTTGTGTGTTTGTGTGTGAGTGTGTGTGTTTGTGTGTGTGAGTGTGAGTGTGTGTGTGTGAGTGTGTGTGTGTGTGTGTGTGAGTGTGTGTGTGTGGTGAACATAGAGGCCGTTATGCCGACGCCCTTCTTTCAGAATCTGCTCTGCTTGGACGCCTGTTGCACATTTCCAAGCGTAACTTTTAAATTGTTTGTATTATTATTACCTCCACCCGTCATCTCCCCCCCCCCCCCCCCCCCCCCCCGTGAAGAGGCGGAGCACGGCTGGAGGAGGAAGCAGCTCTCGGGCCTCTGCTCGCCGATCTGACCTCTGGTGATGCTCCTGACCTCAGATAACGACCTCTAGGGGGGGGGGGGGGGGGCTCTTGCATCGAGGCGTATCTTTTCTGGCGAGGGGAGTGGGGGCTGACACCCCTGGGTGACACCCCTGGGTGGGGGCAGCATCTGGCGCTTATCGCCTCCCGACAGGCGGAGGCGAGCGCGACTCACGGCTCCTGATTTATCCACGTCGCACTTTTATTTTTTTATGTGGGAAAATTCTCTCTCTTTGTTTTTTTCTTTACTCTAATATTTTGAGAGAAAAGCAGATAAGTGAATCATTGGTTGCTAGGTTACAACGAGAGTCCGCGCGTGGAGGTAGTGGGTGGAGTCAGTGGGACGGTCTGTGATGCGTTCCTAATCGTGGGTCTTTTGGGGATTTAATGACCCCGGAGCTCGGAGTCAGATGTTGAGGATCAATATTATTTTGGGCGCCGCTGCTCGGGCTCTTTAGGCTCCGCCCCCTCTGTGTTGTAACACGGCCGATAAAGATATCCCGGATTGCGTAACCGCGTTACTGCAGGAAATGATTCATCAGGAAAACACGATGTCGGTACGGCCGCGCAGAACTCAGTGTGTGTGTGTGTGTGTGTGTGTGTGTGTGTGTGTGTGTGTGTGTGTGTGAGAGTGTGTGAGTGTGTGAGTGTGTGAGTGTGTGAGTGAGTGAGTGAGTGAGTGAGTGCGTGTGAGTGTGTGTTTACCGTCTGCAGCTGTGGACACGTCTCCTCGTCTCGTGCACAAGGACGCTTAAAAAAAAAGTTACTCCACCTAACTCCACCCTGCACCACATAGACCACCTCCACCTTACTCCACCATGCACCACATAGACCACCTCCACCTTACTCCACAATGCACCACATAGTCCACCTTACTCCACCATGCACCACATAGTCCACCTCCACCTACTCCACAATGCACCACATAGTCCACCTTACTCCACCATGCACCACATAGACCACCTCCACCTACTCCACCATGCAGCACATAGACCACCTCCACCATGCACCACATAGACCACCTCCACCTACTCCACCATGCACCACATAGACCACCTCCACCTACTCCACAATGCACCACATAGTCCACCTTACTCCACAATGCACCACATAGTCCACCTTACTCCACCATGCACCACATAGACCACCTCCACCTACTCCACCATGCAGCACATAGACCACCTCCACCATGCACCACATAGACCACCTCCACCTACTCCACCATGCACCACATAGACCACCTCCACCTACTCCACCATGCAGCACATAGACCACCTCCACCATGCTCCACATAGACCACCTCCACCTACTCCACCATGCACCACATAGACCACATAGACCACCTCCACCTACTCCACCATGCACCACATAGACCACCTCCACCTACTCCACCATGCACCACATAGACCACCTCCACCTACTCCACCATGCACCACATAGACCACCTCCACCTACTCCACCATGCACCACATAGACCACCTCCACCTACTCCACCATGCACCACATAGACCACCTCCACCTACTCCACCATGCACCACATAGACCACCTCCACCTACTCCACCATGCAGCACATAGACCACCTCCACCATGCTCCACATAGACCACCTCCACCTACTCCACCATGCACCACATAGACCACATAGACCACCTCCACCTACTCCACCATGCACCACATAGACCACCTCCACCTACTCCACCATGCACCACATAGACCACGTCCACCTACTCCACCATGCACCACATAGACCACCTCCACCTACTCCACCATGCACCACATAGACCACATCCACCTACTCCACCATGCACCACATAGACCACCTCCACCTACTCCACCATGCACCACATAGACCACATAGACCACCTCCACCTACTCCACCATGCAGCACATAGACCACCTCCACCATGCTCCACATAGACCACCTCCACCTACTCCACCATGCACCACATAGACCACCTCCACCTACTCCACCATGCACCACATAGACCACCTCCACCTACTCCACCATACACCACATAGACCACTCCACCTACTCCACCATGCACCACATAGACCACCTCCACCTACTCCACCATGCACCACATAGACCACCTCCACCTACTCCACCATGCACCACATAGACCACATAGACCACCTCCAGACTCCAGTTTCAGACGACTTGTTTTTATACATTATGCATGTCCCCTCTACATGCATGTCCCCTCTACATGTGTGTCCCCTCTACATGTGTGTCCCCTCTACATGTGTGTCCCCTCTACATTTGTGTCCCCTCTACATGCATGTCCCCTCTACATGTGTGTCCTCTCTACATGTGTGTCCCCTCTACATTTGTGTCCCCTCTACATGTGTGTCCTCTCTACATTTGTGTCCCCTCTACATGTGTGTCCTCTCTACATGTGTGTCCTCTCTACATGTGTGTCTCCTCTATGTGTGTCCCCTCTACATGTGTGTCCTCTCTACATGTGTGTCTCCTCTACATGTGTGTCCCCTCTACATTTGTGTCCCCTCTACATGTGTGTCCTCTCTACATGTGTGTCCTCTCTACATGTGTGTCTCCTCTATGTGTGTCCCCTCTACATGTGTGTCCTCTCTACATGTGTGTCTCCTCTATGTGTGTCCCCTCTACATGTGTGTCTCCTCTACACGTCGGTCACGTTTCACTGGTCTCAGATCGTGGGTTTGTGTTCTTCGTTCTTCGTCTTGATGTGAGTCACACCGATGAAGACGAAGGGTTAACGAGTGAATTCAAACTCCCCTCTGTTGCTGTGCTGCCTGCGTCAGTGTGTGTGTGTGTGTGTGTGTGTGTCTGTGTCTGTCTGTCTGTGTGTACACACAGGGATGCTGGAAGGCCACGTGTACATATCTGCTCTCTCTCTCTCTCTCTCACTCAGCCTCTCTCATTTTCTCTCTCTCTCTATCTCTGTTTCTCTCTCTCAGCTGAAACAGTCACTTTTTCTTTTCTCACCTTCTCACCCCTGACGGGGGGAAAACACACACACACATACACACACACACACACATACACCACACATACACCACACACACACATACACACACACACACACACACATATACACCACACATACACCACACACACACACGCACACATACACCACATATACACCACACACACACACATACACCACACATACACCACACACACACAAAGACACGTACACACACCCACATACGCACACACTCACACACATGCCACACACACACACCTTCTTTTACCCTGAGCTCGTGACCTTGAGGTCGTCCTGCTGACCCTGACCCATCAGCAGGTGTCGTTGGTTCCGTGACCTTCAAGGTCGACTCGGCACGCCGCGATGCAAACCATACGGAGTCTGTTTGTTTCTTCTGGGCGACTTCGTTAGTGTTCACATGAAGAGGCCGACGGTTCGTTAGTTCTGCTCCATCAACTCGTTTAGAGATGTCCGTGAGACGCTCTCCGGTCGGGAGCAGCAGCTTCCTGTGCCGCTCTTCATTTTGGACCACCATCATCATCTTCACCATCCTCATCATCTTCACCATCTTCGTAGTCACATTAAATGAAATCATGACAAAAATATAGTTACATTGTTATTGTAATACTTTACCCGTATCGCCTCCTTCCCTTTGAACATTTCATTTCCCAGAAATATTTTCCCTGCAGCATTTTATTCTGTAACATGTAAAATACGTTTAATTTATTATATTTATTCACAAATTTAAAAAACAGTTCACTAATCTAATACTAATAATTAAAATAATAGTGTAAAAAAATTTTTTACCGACCTTGCTATAAAATTATTGAAATTATTTGGCATATATATATATTTCTTATATAATATATTATATCATATATATTTCATGCATATACTATTTCTACCCTCCTGTGTTTCTGACGCTGATGTATATACTGTACATGCACAGTTGTACTTATTGTGCAGCATTAACAGAGGTTGCATTGATCTGCATTACGGTGCGTTCAGGCTCCGTTAAAACACGTCGTGAACATGAACTCACCGTATCGTGTTTGTTCTGATGAAATTTGTAAAATGTTGTTGAAGGAGAACAAAGTTATTCTCGGGCCTCGCTGTCAATTTTAGTGTTATCGATGTAGTCGGTGCTACACAATAAACAAACACCCTGTGCACTATGAGCACACACACACGCACACACACACGCACACGCACACACACACACACACACACACACACACGCTCACACTCGCCTCACTGCGCACCATGTGACGGCTGCTTGGCGGAGCCGAGAGGCATCTCTTGGTGCAGATTACTGAGACTCAGAATAGAAAACGAGATCCTTGCTGTATAGCTTTTTTAAGATCTAAAACCATGCACACACACACACACACACACACACACACACACACACACACACACACACACACACACACACACACACACACACACACACACACACACACACACACTATGTAACCCAGCACAGCTTGCAACATTTAGAACAGAAATGGAATGCAGGAATTCAATTATATCTTTTTGTATATTTATAATTCAACTTTTAATAGTCACAATTAAATGATTAAGTCGGCTTCTAATGGTGAACGTAGTTAGACGTACGGATGTTAGAATGACTTCCCGAGGTCTGAGTCTGTTTATTTACCATAAATACTCTGATATGTCAAGAGAGCATAAATAGACTGACGGTGCTTCATAAACAAGACCGTGCTTGTTATGTTTCTCTATCAGGAAACAGGAAGTGAAGTTTCTCACAGCTAGAAGGGCTTCGGCCGCTGCCCTTGTTTCGCCTCTTTGGGCACAGTGGCATTCTGGGTAAAAAAAAAACAACATATTTTTTTCAGATGTTGTTGTTGTTGTTATTATTAATGATTGGGTTTTTTTCTCAGACGTTGTCATTTAAGCTATATTTGTCTCTCGTGTTGTTTTTCTTGGACATTTTTGTTGCCGGGCAGATTTGACATTTACAAAAATCCCACAGGAAGTGAAACACGAGCCCCAAAACAACTACAGAAAAATTTTTTGAATATTTGCATGAACTAGAAAACGTGCCAAACATCTCCAGCTTCTTTTTGCAGGAAACTGATTTGTGGACGTGGTTAGCTCCTCCCCTCCCCTCTACCCCCCCCCCACACACACACACACACACACAGACACCAAAAAAACTAAACAAAAGGCTTTTTTCTCTCGAACTTACTTCCTGTTTGACTGATGCATTTAATCATAGCTGCTGGTGAAGAAGATGATGATGATGATGATGATGATGATGATGATGATGATGATGATGATGATGATGATGATGATGATGATGGTGGTGGTGATGATGGTGGTGATGATGATGGTGGTGAACTTTCCCACGCATTGGGTACGGAAAGTATTTAGACCCCTTTAAATTGTTCTGATCCTGTGATTTTTCGGTTTTTCTTTTTTAACAAATTTGCAAAAATTATTGCATTTCTGTTTTTTTCTGTCCAGATGGGGAGCTGAGTGAACATTAATGAGAAATAAAAGTCTTTTTTTTTTAGCAATTTTTTTAGTGTATTTTAGCAAATGGCTGCAATGAAACACAGCGTGGACCTTGTGAAGGGGGGTGTATTCACGCCGTTGCTCATCGTGGTATAACGTGTATTTTACGTCGTGGAAGCCGTAAAGGAAGCAGCACTTTCTTCGTGCCACGTTTCTCCGCCACGTCGCGACTTGTTTCCTGATCGATGAATCAAGATGGAGGTATTTCCTGGCTCGGCTGCTCTCTGGTGATAAACTGAAGCAACCCGTCGGCGCCGAGCCAGGCCGGCTTCTTTTGTTTGGCTTTGAATGGATTTGTTGGCAGTTCTGTGATTGGACGGGAGGAATCGTTTTGAATGCAGAGATCTGCGTTGGCTCGTCAGGAGGATACTTTTAGAGAGATTGGAGAAGCTCACCTGGCAAACATGTTGTTTTATATCTGCTAGAACGTAGTTTTTCAGATTAACTCTAGAAAAGGAGAGAATAACTTCTGGAAGTAACAACAGTAACAACAACAAGAGAAACATCTGGACACTTAATATGATCCGTGTCACCTCATGTAGCCATGCCTCGCCGTATGGTTCCATCCATCCATCCATCCATCCATCTATCAATCCATCCATCCATCCATCTATGCATCCATCCATCTATGCATTCATCCATCTATCTATCCATCTATGCCTCCATCCATCCATCATGCATTCACCCATCTATCCATCTATGCCTCCATCCATCCATCTATCAATCCATCCATCCATCCATCCATCCATCTATGCATTAATCCATCCATCTATGCATCCATCCATCTATGCATTCATCCATCTCTCTATCCATCTATGCCTCCATCCATGCATTCATCCATCCAGCTATACATTCGTCCACACACTATTTTGCATAGTAACACCCGTCTGTAAATCACAGACTGTATTTAAGTGTCGGTGAATCTCTTGACGTTTGAAGTGTACCTTGACGTCTCTACCAGCCGAGGCTGTGAGTACGCCATTCCTCTGCTCCTCTAATGGGCTCTCCAACAGCTTCCCCTCCACCCCATGGGTGCCAGCAGGGTGCCAGCAGGGTGCCAGAGTTACCAGGGACACTGCCAGCAGGAGACCCCCAGGTCCAGAGCCTCAGAGCCTCTGAGCCTCCAGCGTGATGATCCCCTCCAGGTAGCGGAGCCGAGGGGTCATCATCGCCGTGATGTACAATGTCACCGCCGCCCTCTGAAGCTCGCGATCGTATTTTTGAGACATCGGAAGTGAATCATCGTTGCTTCAAAAGAAATAAGGAAAGTTATCGACACATCTAAGTTACATCTAGAGTTCATTCAATTCGGCAAAGCCTTGACAAGTTGTCACTTAACGATGACGACCAGGAGATGCTAGATTTTTATATTCAATATTTTTTTCTTTGAGAGCTTTGTACGATGGCGCCTGTTCTTAAGAATTCTCGTATGATGTCTTTAATTTGTAAAACGTTAGAAAGAAATGCATCGAATCAGATTAGCATCAGATTAGCATCAGATGTTTTGCTTAAGCATATTTACACTACTGTTCTAGAGTTTAGGGTCACCCAGACAATTTGGTGTTTTCCATGAAAACTCACTTTTATTTATCAAATAAATTGCAAAATAAATATATACATTGACAAGGTTATAAACAACGATTAATATTGTAAATATTAATGTAGTTCTTGTTGTGGCTCAAAGGAAGGCCAGTTTTATATCTCTTATATTTTTCAGCTGTTTTCAGACTTCATTACACACCAGAGAATAGTCATCTTCACATTAACTATGTACCGAGTGGATTTATGATTAATACAATGTTATCTTCATTGACAAACACAGTGATTTTCTTTTGAAAATAAGGACATTTCTAAGTGACCCCAAACTTGTGAACGGTAGTGTATATTATGCCTGGACGTGTGCACCTGGCTCTGACACAGGTGGTCTGCAGACAGAGGCCGACCGGTCAATGAGTAACCGGACCAAGGTTCCTGTACTCTACATGTTGAGGCAAACCCCCCCCCCCCCAGAGCCGTCAGTCAGATTTACACCTAATCTGGTAATCTCTGACAGACGCTTTGAGGGTAAACTTGACAACGGCCTCATTTGGCCTTCGGTTCAAACACCGTTAATGACATTCGTAGTTCTAGGTGACCCACTTCTTTTTGTACGTCTGCCAAGCTCCTGAAATACCCTTCTATTTAAAGATGACGAGTCGCTTCAGAGTTGTCAACAGTTGCATAACTCAAAGTGACTTTACCGGGCATGTAGGTTTAAAATTAGTCCACCAATTGAAAAAAAAGCAGAAAGGAAAGGCACATTTTAATCATGTCTGGTGTCAGGACGACTTGACCTATTCAACTAAATGGGCATGGCCTGGCCGTTGTGTAACCCCAGAGAGACATTTGGATTTTTGAAAGCCAACACCTGAGATGTTGCGTCTACTCGATCCCGCAGCTTTTATTAGCGGCTAAAGAAAGAACTAGAAATGCTCCATTTGCTCCACGCGGTGTCCTCAGGTAGAACGGGCGTGGGCTGGTTCAACGTCCTGACTCAGCAAGCGGCTGATTGGTGGACTGAATTTTCCGCGTTGCAAGTGAACGCACCGTAACTGAAAAGACATACATGTTTATTCTTGTAATCTAAACTATTGTCTCATTGATTTGAGTTATTTAAGGTTATTTACTGTATGCTTTGGAATTCTCATTGTTAGTTTAAATACAACATTTTCTCACTTTTTTATGTTATGCTACGAGATTAAAAAAAAAGAAGTCGGTCATGGAAATATGGTTTAAAGTCCTGGACACCCATTGGTCGACAGGTGTGTGACCCTTGTGTTAAAGCGCTTTGCGTGGTCACTAGAGAGCTGCTCTCCAAGTCCTTCACGTTATCATCACTTATTCAACCAGAGAGAGACCTTCTTCTTTCCATCGAGAGCCTTTTCCCTTCCTGCATCGACTGAACTCCCCCCGCTTCCTTTCCTTCCTCCTCCATCATTCATGTGTGAGACGGTATTGACCCGCCGCTCGGCCTCTGTGTGGTCATCCTTTAAAATAGACGCCCCTGTGTGTCTGCAGCGCGCTCTATTTGCAGCTAGCGGCGTCCGCAAAGGCCAAACGACTATTCCTGAAGCCGCTTTTATCTCTTGATGGTTATGCGTCGCCGTGAGTTACGTGTTGTAAATAGACCCGAGTGCTGGAGGAAGAAGCACCGGGTCAGCCGTGTTATATTTATTATCGCTTATTTATTGACACGAGTTGGCCGCTATTCAAATATGAGCATGACGCTTGTGGCATTTCAAGCGGGCGCTGCTTATAACTTGTTGTTGTTGTTGTTGTTGTTGTTGTTGTTGTTGACCCCTAATACAGTCAGAGCTGCTCTTGTGATTTTTAAAAACATTTTATCTAAATTTAGCTGCAGCTGAGTTTCATTTAAATATCTCCGGCCCTCGGAAGTGTGACGTTGTCACATTGTTGTGGTTTTGGGCAGCAGTGAGTTGCCAGAGTGTGTGTGTGTGTGTGTGTGTGTGTGTGTGTGTGTGTGTGTGTGTGTGTGTGTGTGTGTGTGTGTGTGTGTGTGTGTGTGTGTGTGTGTGTGTGTGTGTGTGTGTGTGTGTGTGTGTGTGTGTGTGTGTGTGTGTGTGTGTGTGTGTGTGTGTGTGTGTGTGTGTGTGTGTGTGTGTGTGTGTCATCGCAGACCGATGTGGACCTGCAGACACACGGCAGGAACTATTTAAATTACCTCCAGGCTCCTGTGTAATAACGAGGGTGGTCACCTCGATACCACACCCGCCATAAATATCACAATACTTACCATACGACACCCGCCATAAATATCACGATACTTACCATACGACACCCGCCATAAATATCACGATACTTACCATACGACACCTGCCATAAATATCACGATACTTACCATACCACACCTGCCATAAATATCATGATACTTACCCTACGATACTTGTCATAAATATCTAGAAACTTACCATATGATGCCTGCCATAAATATCACGATACTCGATACTTACCATATGATACCTGCCATAAATATCACGATACTTACCCTACGATACCTGCCATAAATATCACGATACTTACCATACAATACCTGCCATAAATATCACGATACCCAAAACTTACCATACGATACCTGCCATAAATATGACGATACTTACCCTACGATACCTGCCATACAAATATCACGATACTCGATACTTCAATACGATAATTACCATAAATATCACGATACCCGATACTTACGATTCCAGAATTCGATACGATACCACACAAATTACACTATACTGTTATATTTATCTTTAGTAGTTCACATTTTATCTGAATTCATGGAATTTATACATTTAAATATGTTGTCTAAATGTTCTCATTACTTTATCCCTTATTATTACTATTGTTCACTTTATGTCGGACAAAAGAGACAAACATACTTTAGATTTTCTGTATGTTCAACTAATGGAAAACTCTCAATAACGAGGACTTTGTCTCTGGAATAATGGTTTTGAACGTCTGGGTAACCGCGCTACCGGTTTAGTATCGGTACACCGTGCAACCCGAGTAATAACCAATATTTGTCCTTTATGACCGTGATCTCCCCCTTTATCCTCATGACTCCTCTCCACATCCGGACGGCTTCAGCCTGAGCGCCGCTGGGCCTCTAACCACATCCTCTGTTCACACACGCTGGGCTTTCCTCATTATCTTTGACATTTTACAAGCCCAGCATTCAATCTATTAATTGAAGAAAAAAGAATTGTGTGATTTTACTTTTTTTTGAGGATGATTGTTTGTTCCAGCACTGATTCACGCCGTCTAAATGTCAGCGACATTCCTCTCCAGAGTTGTTGGCACATCGTTTTAACGATTAGAGGCCTTCGTGCCAGAGCTGCATACCTGCCACATCCTCCTTCCCTGCACCGAAGAATGTTTCACTTCGGCGCTTGTTAGAAACCGATAGTGACGAAGATGAGGGCTGCGTCTCCCACACCCAACCACACACCTCGCCCTCTTCCTGTTCCTCCTGACCGCCTCTTTCTTCTCTTCCTCCGCTTCATTCTCTCTCTTGTCTCCCGCTGCTCAGCACACGTTGCATCATAAATCCTACACAAAGGGTTCTTGGAAATTTGGTTTAAAGTCCTGGAAATGTCCTGGAAACCCATCGGTCAACATGTGTATGCACCGTGTACACATCTGCAGCACACATCAGTTTTGTGTGTAGATATATATTTAGGGTTCATATGGTCAAAACCTGGAAAGGTCATGGAATTTTAAAATGGTTATTTCCAGGCCTGGAAAAGTCGTATAAAAAATCCCAAAAGTATTACAAAAGTCCTGGAAATGTATTACATTCATATGTTCATTTACACAGTTGGATTAAAAGATTAAAGATATATAAATATGTATTTTTTAAATCAAACTATTGTTGTCATTTAAGGTAACAACTCGTGTAGACACGGAGATTTCGCAAAATGTTTGGTCACGGAAATTTGGTTTAAAGTCCTGGAAACCCATCGGTCTACATGGGTATGATACCCTGTACACATCTGCTTTGCGTGTTTATATATATTCAGGGTTCATACGGTCAAAACCTGGAAAGGTCATGGAATTTTAAAATAGTTATTTCCAGGCCTGAAAAAGTTGTATAAAAAAAACCCTAAAGTATTGGAAAAGTCCTGGAAATGTATTATATTTATATATTATTTATTTACACAGTTTGATTAAAAGAATATCAATTTATATAATAAATAAAATAAATGTATTATTTTAATCTAAACATTGTCTCATTCAGTTGTGTCATGTAAGGTATAAACTTGTGTAGACACGGAGATTTCACAAAATGTTTGGTCACGGACATTTGGTCTAAAGTCCTGGCCTCCCATCGGTCCACAAGTGAACGCTCCCTGAACACATCTGCTGCTCACATCTGTCGGGCCTCCTTGGCCTCAGTAATGTAGCGGTCAATTGATCGGCGGGTAAAGGAGCGGTCCAAATTGATCTCGTAAAGGAGTTTTTGAGGCTCCGCGCCGAGAACAGGTGGGACTGAAGTATGTTCACCACTCGTACTTCATTACTGTCAAACACGCCGAACGGGTTTACTGATCGCCGCCAATAACTCCTCGCCTGCACCTCGCCGGTATGGACGTTCACCCCGAGGGCCGCGAGAGGGAGAGAGTAGTCCTGGAGAGGACGCTTAAGTAGGACACGACTAGACATGGGGGTTCGTCTAATTGTAATCGGCTTTTCACGCCTTTCCATTAATTGTGTCTGCTATTAAATTTAATAGCAACACGGCGTCCTCCTGTGATTGATCAATTACAGCGCAGCGGCATTTTCCATCGCTCTCTTTGCTCTCTACTCCCTCTCCTTTGAGCTCCTGGTTTGGGCCTCAGCCCGGCGGAGCCCTCTTTGGCTACCCGGACGGCCCAAACGCCGCTGAGCCCAAAGCACCTCGTGCCTCAGAGGAAGCATCTAGAACACAGGTGTCAAACACAAGGCTCGCGGGCCAAATCCGGCCCGCCACATCGTCTCATGTGGCCCCTGACAACTTGAAAGACGTATAATCACCTTTTCTTCAAAGATTTAAGAAAAATATCCTGTGCTTTTATTTTGAAGGTTTCAAATTAAATGGATTTATGTCATACTATTAGAGAACATCTCTTATGTACAATATTTCTACACTCAAATAAACAAATATAGAGTTATTTATCAATATGTTGGGTAGTAGTTTATACGTTTATATGTTTCAGTGACGACCTTTTGAGGGCACTCTGGCCATTTTCGTAAAAAAGCCATGTTGAAATATACTCAGAGGTTTTAAATGGTCACACGAAAGAGGCGGGACTAATCCTGTAAGAGCCAATCAAGAAGCAGTCGTGGGTGTCTCCATCGTAAATCTTCTGAAACACCAGATTAACGTGCAAGAACTAGAAGTTACGCCTCTACTACGCATGGAAACACGTTAATACAGCAGTGGGATCAATAGATGTGGAACTGGATCTGAATAGTAGTCCGTGTCCGTGAGCAGATCCATGAACATTAAATAATCTGAAGCGCTCTGAGGGCTGTGAATGCGTCTCCAGGTGAATATCTTCACATCTTTTCCTATCCAGGTGAGCGAGTGTGTTAATGTGTTGGCAGATCCCAACATGCAGGGACACACCGCTCCGCCGATCTCATGGGCTGAGCGTGTTTCTGAAAGTCATCACTCATGACTCGGGTTTTTGTTGCTGCATGTGACTTTTCTTACTGCCGTTGCAGATGTAGAGATAGATAACCAGTCGGCCCACATTTGAAAAGAAGTCTCAGCATAAACTCAGTGAAAAGGCTCCGGGCCCACAGCTCCTACACAGGGTCCGTCGCTCATGGAAAACATGGAAAGGTCATGGAATCTTAAAACGGTCATTTCCAGGCCTGGAAAAGTCATGGAAAAAACTTAAATCATAAAAGTTTTGGAAACGTCATGGAAATGTTATATTCATGTTCATTTACGCCGAGTATGAAATAATTAATATGTTTTTTAAAGAAAGACGCTCAAAATATAAGCTGGCGTGCGCTCTCGATACACAACATTCTTCTAAATGTTGCATGTTTATACCGAGATTTCAGTTTGGTCATGGACATTTGTTTTAAAGTCCTGGAAAAGTCCTGGAGATCCACTGGTCCACATGTGTCAGAACCCTGTCGTACATCACGGCTGGTTGGATTCACAGGGTTCGTACGCTCATGGAAAACCTGGAAAGGTCATGGAATTTTAAAATGGTCATTTCCAGACCTGGAAAAGTCATGGAAAAAACTTAAATCACAAAAGTTTTGGAAAAGTCACGGAAATTTGTTATATTCACATGTTCATTTACGCCGAGTTTGAAGTAATTAATATGTTTTTTAAAGAAAGACGCTCTCATCCGGCATACGCT
>CM070088.1:1257500-1260000 GCA_036178185.1 Liparis tanakae | reverse complement strand
TAATCTGAACTATTTAAGGTTATTCTCTGTATCTCTGGAAACCTCTTTGTTAGTTTAAATACGACATTTTATCACTTTTTTAATGAAAACAGAGATTTAAAAATATTTGGTTATGGAACTTTGGTTTGGACCTGGACCCCGTTGGTCACTGTGCGTTTGACCCCTGACCCTGACCCCTGTTCACGTGTTCACAGAACCTCTCATGAGCTTCACCTTCAGAACAAACGCTGCTCCAGTTCTTGTAATCAATATTAATTTAAGAGCCTTCAGGTTGGAGATTAATCAGGTTGTTGATCGTGATTCAGGCGAGTCGGAGCCGCCCGGTGGGATTTATTGTGTTTTCATAATTTATTGTTTTTCAGTTTCTGTTCCACCACGCGGCCTGCAGGCGGTCTGGTTTCTGCGCTCTCATAACCGTTCATATCGGCTATGAAGACGTTAGAGGGATCAGAATAATAATACCAACAATAATAACTGATATGTCAAGAAGACAGTCTGAAGGAGGGGCCGCCTCGCCCCTGATACCCTGACCTCTGACCTCTACACACCCTGACCTCTGACCTCTACACACCCTGACCTCTACACACCCTGACCTCTGACCTCTACACACCCTGACCTCTACACACCCTGACCTCTGACCTCTACACACCCTGACCTCTGACCTCTACACACCCTGACCTCTGACCTCTACACACCCTGACCTCGACACACCCTGACCTCGACACACCCTGACCTCTGACCTCTATACACCCTGACCTCTACGCACCCTGACCTCTGACCTCTATACACCCTGACCTCTATACACCCTGACCTCTGACCTCTACACAACCTGACCTCTACGCGTCCTCTCGATCGCCGTGCCGAGCCGGGCCTCCAGGGGGCGACACTGAGCTCACGCATTGAGTCTCAGCTTCTACTTTGTGCATCGTGGACCGACGCCCAACCCCTCGTCCTCCGTGTGTTTTAGTGACTGACGGCCAATCGGATGTCCCTCTTCCTGCGTTCCACTCCTCTCGTTCTCGTGGTTTTGCCTCGACGCCGTTAGACAAGGGTTTACTCATTCCTGCTCTTTTCTTCAATCGTTTCTTCGTTCCAACAGCGCGGCGATGATGATGTCATCGACATGTAGATAGCCGGTGAGCTGTCTGCTCTGCCATGGCTGCTGGCCGACACGTCAAACAAAGGGACGACACGAGCACACCGTCACACACACACAATACTATGGGGGGTTACAGTGAATGCGTAGAAATGGGTCTTTCCAGTCAACTTGTTGTTGTTGTGATGTTGTGATGGAGAAAGTGGAAGAGTGGGTGGAAGAGGGGAGGGGAGACTTTGGGGTGGCGAAGCATTAAGGTGCTAAGTGAAAGCTAATGACATGAGAGCAGCAGGGGAACCGGGCGCTGGGCGGCCTCTGGACATCGATCAGGCTCAAGGCGCACGACGTGGCAGCAGATAATACAATCTGCAGGAGCGCTCTCGCCCTCTCTCTCTCTCTCTCTCTCGCTCTCTCTCGCTCTCTCTCTCTCTCTCTCTGAGCCGTACCCTCCACAGACCAGAACCGTAGACCTCATCTGGTCTTAGTCGTACCCTCCACAGACCAGAACAGTAGACGTTGTGTCTTCTACATCAACGTTACAGGAAAAGGCACAACTAATCCAGGGAACACACACACACACACACACACACACACTCTCACTCTCCAAATCCTGAAATCTAATATATATATATATATATATATATATATATATATATATATATATATATATATATATATATATATATATATATATATTTATATTTATCTATATTTATCTATATATTTATCTATATAAACTTATATATATTTGTATATATATGTATCCATATATATATTTATATATATAAATATGTATTTATATATATATATTTATATTACATATTATTTTTATTATATATATATTTATTTATACATTTAAATATATATTTATATATCTATAAATATATATGTATATATATATATTTATAAATATATCTATATATATTCATATAAATATATATATATATATATATATATATATATATATATATATATATTTATACATTATTATTTTTATTATATATATATTTATTCATACATTTAATATATATATATATCTATAAATATATATGTATATATATATATTTATAAATATATCTATATATATATATATATATATATATTTATATATATATATATATATATATTTATATATATAATCAGCTTCCTATCCGTCATGTTAGATGGCGTCACGGCGTGAGTCCCAGTGATGCTGACCCGTCCCCTGCGGTGTTCCACCAGCTGTTTTCTGTGGGTTTGTGTTCTCGTGTGTTTTGACAACGTCGTCTCCACATCCTCAACACGAGCCGCTGAACGACGATGAGCGCAGGTATCCAGTTACCGCCTCCAGGGAGGAGCTCATCTTCTTGTCTGCTTCCAGAAGAACATGATGGATCCCCTACGTCTCTGTTGTGTATTTAGACT
>CM070088.1:1217500-1255000 GCA_036178185.1 Liparis tanakae | reverse complement strand
AACACGACTCCACCGCGGCCCTTTGTAGGGCGAGTGGACGGAGAGGTGAGACATCAATGGACCGAGTGGGAAACATCGGTTTCCCCAAATGTCTGGAACGATGTGTTCGGGAGAGTTATTTGGTTCAAGGCTCAGATCTCTGCGACCACACACACACACACACACACACACACACACACACACACACACTCCCACACACACACACAAACAGCTTTTGATCTGGTGGAAAGAAACAATCGTCTCATTGGCTCCCGGCGCCGGCGACCCGGTTCAGCCTCCATCCATCGAGATCACCGCAGACAAAGTGCTTCCTCCTCTTCCTCCTCTTCCTCCTCATGTCACGTGGCGTCTCTGAGGAAACGGTGCAGCACATTGTATTTTAATGGATGCTCACTGGAAATATATGGAGGGCCTTCACGTACCCCTTAGAGGGTCTCAATCTACCCTCCAGAGGGCCTTCATCTACCCCTAGAGGGCCTTCATCTACCCCTAGAGGGCCTCAATCTACCCTCCAGAGGGCCTTCATCTACCCCTAGAGGGCCTTCATCTACCCCTAGAGGGCCTTCTAAGGGTTGGTGAAGGCCTTCTAAGGGTTGGTGTCATGTGATCAGAATAAATCTGCCTCCTGGATTTTATTCTTTTTAATGATTGTTTTAACAGAACCATGTGTTTCCTTCTTAAGATAATCATCTCCGTCAGGGCCGGCTCTTCCTGGCTTCTATCTTCTCTATTTTTAAACGTGGATCCTATTTTCCCGTTTTCTTTCTCGTGTCTGAGCGACTTATCGGGCACAATTGTATGAAATCGAGTGATTACACTGCAGCTGCTTTGCGGTGTAATGGCTCTCGTCTCCTTAAGGGCTCGTTTATTACATGGTCCTAACAACGTCACAGAGAATATAACGTTCTGAACCTTCCTCTTGATCCGGCCTGTTGAGGCGTCATGTGACAGGAAGACAACGGTGAGTTACTTCCCTTCCATTACGACTCAAAGCAAAACTTTATGTTGTCTACCATGTGTTCATGTCACGGCTTCAGCTCATTGGCTGAACTAGCTTCAGCTGATTTCGACGAGGTGGATCTGAAACGAGACTTCTCAGAGTGAACAGAGAAACTGGGTCCGAAGGTCCCAAGGCCTTCGCATCATTAACTATTTGATCACTCTATACTGAACCACTCTGAAGACCTTTGGCCTCAACCGTCACCCAGACACAACAAAGATGGGAAAATAGGGTCCAGGTTAAAAAATACCAAGGCTACCCTTCAAGCCCTTTTTGTTACCTTCGCATTGAAAATGTGGAAGGTAATGTTTTGATCGCAGTGTATTGGTATGCGTGCGTGCGTGTTATTCGCATAAGTCAAAAAGTATTAAACCGAATCGCATGAAATTTGGAAGTTGCATGAGATCTACTCACGTGAAAAATTCTCAACTTGCTGACCACAAAGCTCTGGCCACTGTCACTCGTTTGGGGGTATAGTCGGTGATGGCTCCCGGTCTGTGAGACGGACGCTCACAGTTCACTCTCCACCCTCAGTCTGAAGACGTTGCTCTGTAGCTTTAGTGCCGCGGTCAGAACCCGGGGTAGCAACGACACTTCAGATCCAGAAACCTCCACCGAGACATCCGTCCTTCTGGAGCTCGGCGTGCTAAGCTACGCGATGCTAAGCTACGCGATGCTAAGCTACATTCCTGTGATCGGCAGCCCAAACCAACCAGGCGAGGAGGTCTGAGCCCTTCTTGTCGTGGGTTCCACATCAGTGTCGCCTGGCGCCCGCTGGGAGCCTCCGTCTTCACGCCCCGCCCCCTGTAGACCTCACGCACTCCCCGGGTCTCGGTTACTTTCAGTCGGATCAAAGAGAGTAACAACAACGGCGTGCTGGGCGAGCTCCTCAGGAGACGGGAGGCGTCTCGGGGGGAGGGGCCTCCGGAGGGGCTCGCCTTATTTACCGGCTCATTGAGCGATCGTGAGACGTGGATCGGTGACCGCGACATCGTGTTGTGAGCGTCGCCGTGACGCTGGAGTGAAGAACCGACTTCATCGAGAAATAACTTCTGATTGTTATTAGTCGTTTAAAAAAATTGATAACCAGAAAGAAATAAGAATCAATTTAATATGATTACAGCCCAATAGTCTTATTATTGCCTAAAAGTCTTATTATTGCCTATTAGTCTTATTACTGTCTAATAGTCCTTTTATTACCATTTTTATGACAATAGCACATATCCTGTCAGCCTAAATAAATATATTTATTATTTTTAACAGTTAAATATTATTTCACAAGTTTCATAAAGTGCCTCTAGTTTATTTCTGAATGCTCCTGGTTTCAGTCGGAGGGAGAATCTGCTCCCTAATAAATCTGTTCCTCTCTTCTCCTGACGGAAGAGAATAAGTTCTTCCCCTTCTTGTTGTTTTCAGAGCGATGACTCTTCATCTTTGACTCCTCCTCCTCCTCCTCCTCCTCCTCCTCCTCCTCCTCCTCCTCCTCTTCTTCAGAGAAACGCCAGCACAATAAACACAGAATCCATGAATCCGTTTTGTTTACATATTTCCCTTCGTCAGCCGTCTTTGTCCAACGGGAGAGTTTTCATGTTGCCTAGCAACCGTACAACATACCACTGAGCCGCCCTTAAAGCATCTCTCCATCACACCTCCTTTCTGCTCACTCATCTTTACTTACGTCTCTCTCTCACTCCCTTTCTCTCTCTCCCTCTCTCTCTCTCCCTCTCTCCCTCCCCTCTTTCTCTCTCTTCCCCACCCTATATCTCTCCCTCCCCCACACTCTGTCTTTCTTTCTCCCTTTCTCTCTCTCCCCCCTTCTCTCTTTCTCTCGTTCTCCCTTTCTCTCCCCCCCATCTCTCTCTCACTCCCCCCCAAGCATTTTTTAGCACAGTATTTGAAGAAATTGTAAACATTATAAATATGTAAATAATGTGTTGTAAAATATGTAAAATATGTATTTTTTTTAGATCTCTCTCTCCCTCTCCCGCCCCCTCTCGCTCTCTCTCTCCCTCTCCCGCCCCCTCTCGCTCTCTCTCTCCCTCTCAATCTCTCTCCCTCGCCCTCTCTCTTTACCTCCGCTATCTCTCTCAAAGTAACCTGTGATTTTTTTAGCACTGTATTTGAAAAAATTGTCAAAATCATAAATATGTAAATAAAGTGTTTTTTTTTATATTAAAACAATCTCTCTCTCTCTGTCTCTCCCTTTCTCTCCCTCCACTCTCTCTTGCCCCCCTCTCTCTCCCCCTTTCTCTCTCAAAGCAACATGTGATTTTTTTAGCACTGTATTTGAAGAAAATTTGAAAAATCGTGAATATGTAAATAGTGTTTTTTGTATTAAAAAGAATATCTCTCTCTCTCTCTCTCTCTCTCTCTCTGTTGGCGTTCCAGTTCCTCGCCCAGAGCCGTGGAGACGGTGAGCTCGGCGCTGGCCGGCCAGTCGAAGCCCGGCGGCCCGACGCACAAGATCTGCCTGGTGTGCTCCGACGAGGCGTCGGGCTGCCACTACGGGGTCGTGACCTGCGGCAGCTGCAAGGTGTTCTTCAAGAGGGCCGTGGAAGGTCGGTCGCCCCGCTGTCGTGCACACGCACACATCGCCCACCGTTCATGCACTCATGGAAAACCTGGAAAAGTCATTCAAAGTCCTTGAAAAAAATTAAATCTCAAAAGTTTTTTAAAAGTCATAGAAATGTGTTACAGTTATATTCACATTTTTATTCAGGCAGTTTGTTAAAAGAATACACATTTATATACATATTCATTCTTTAAAACTCGTGTCTCTCATTCCTTTAAGGTATTTACTCACCTCTACACAACATGTTCGGTTTATGGAAATTTGGTTTTAAAGTCCTGGCCATCCGTTGGTCAGCGTGTTTGAACCCTGACCTCTGTCAAAGGTTGTGTGTATATCAGGGTTCGTACGCTCATGGAAAACCTGGAAAAGTCATGGAATCTTAAAATGGTCATTTCCAGGCCTGGAAAAGTCCTGGAAAAAACTTAAATCATAAAAGTTTTGGAAAATTCATGGACATGTGTTATGATCACATGTTCATTTGCGGCGAGTTTGAAATAATTAATCTGTTTTTTAAAGAAAGACGCTCAAAATATAAGCCGGCGTACACTCTCAACATTTTCTAAATTGTTGATGTTTATGCTGAGATGTCAGTTTGGTGATGGGCATGTGGTCTACAGTCCTGTAAATCCACCGGTCAACATGTGTAGGATCCCTGTATATGTTGTGGAGCGGTGGGTCGCGACCACATCTCCGCCCGGCTGTAATCACATGCAGGATCTATTCCTGCTTTTCATGTTTTCGCTACTTTTGTTGGACATTTTGTCCCAAACACTCATTTATTTGAAGCTTTTGGAGCTTTTTTTTTGCACGTCAATGAAACACTTCTAGCCTTTTCTCTTTTCTAGGCTGCAGAACATTGAACGATGTCTCATGGAGTCCAAGTCCAAGTTTGGAGAGAGCCGTGGTCTCTGTTGGGTTAACTGTTTCATCGGTCTGATTGTTGACCTTTCATGATGTGTTGTAAATGCCGTACATGTTGGTTTTATTTTGAAAAACGCTTCCTGCAGTAGTTATAAAGGTTGTTTTTTGTTTTTTCTCCCCCTCTCCCTCCTCCTCATCCTCCTCCTCCTCCTCTTCCTCCTCCTCTGCTCGTTGTCTCTGTGAAGGATGGAGAGCACGGCAAAACACAGATGGTAAATAAATACACTTTTAATAATATAAATACGTGAATAATTATTACAAATGATGATGATGATGATGATGATGATAATAATAATACTTTGATCTGCTCATTCCCCTGTATTCATTACACACTAAAATATATTTATATATATATATAAATATCTAATATTTAAATATTTAAATATAAATATATATGAATTTATATAGATATATAAAACATATTTCTATAGACATAAAATGATATATACACACATATATATATAAATATATATAAATATAAAAATATATGAATATACATATATGAATTATATATATATATATATATATATGTATATGTTTATTTATATATTCAACACGCAGCAAAGACAGTGCCCCTGGTGCACATCAGGGGTACTGCATGGCTTCAGTGACTGCGACATGACAGGAGAACTCACCGAAAAAGACCAGATATATTAATTGTAATCTTTTGTTCATCATTCTTTATCGTTCTTCATTTATGATGTATTCAAAACCTCCTGCTTAGAGTTTAAAGCATCGGCGTCATGAGACTTTATTTTAAGGGCCTACTAAATATCGTACATCTCGGCTTTGTAAAGGACGCCATTTCATTTGGCGTGATTATCAAAGACTCTCTCGCTTTTCCTCCTCTTAAACCGTGGCATTAATTAGGCGCTAGTTGTTGTTAATTGAAAGGCGGCGCTGGCTGCTCTCCAGTCGGGCCCGTGCTCACAGGCCGGAGAAGAGAGCCAGGGCCTCGGTGTGAATCAGCCGACACCTCTGACGCCGGAGATGGCTTTTTACGCCGTTGTTGTGCGATGCCTTGCCCGGGGGAATCGCGGCAGGCTGCAGACAGTCCTGTCATCACAGCAGCAGTCCATACCGTCGTGTGGAGGTTTTACAGGTGGTTCATTCCTTCTGGTGGAGGTCTACAGACGTCTACAGAGGTCTGCCGGATGCAGCCACACAGGGAGCTCAGCACTGGCTCCATGGAGCTCAAATGCAATCTTATTTATTTATTTTGCACCATTCAAACAATAAATAATACAAAAATCACAACAGAGAGGAATGAATATCATAGTGCATATAAATATATACATACAATATATACAATATATATACTGTACTGTATACTGTATTTGAATATTTATATATAAATATTTATATATTAGATATTTATATATTAGATATTTATATATATATATATATATATATATAATTTAGCATTCTTATTTATTTATTTTGCAAACAATTCAAACAATAATTTAAAAACAAATCTCAACAGAGATGAATAAATATCATAGTGCATATATATACTGTACATAAATATATATATGAATATATATATATATATATATATATGAATATTTATAGATACACATATATAAATATATATTTATATGTATTTATATATATATATATATATATATATATATATATATATATATATATATATATTAGCATTATTTGTTTATTTTGCACAATTCAAACAATAAAAATATTTAAAAAATCACAACAGAGATGAATGAATATCACACGAAGAGACAACAAGCCAACGACGGGGCTCATTTGAAACCTCCACCTTTATATAATATTACATATTTACAAAATTATGAACATAAAATGCAAAATGCATAAGATAGACAAGAAAAGACAAAAAGAGAGAAAGAAAGAGGAATAATGTGATTATATGGAGTTGTGTGTGTGTGTGTGTGTGTGTGTGTGTGTGTGTGTGTGTGTGTGTGTGTGTGAGGGTCAGCATGGCCTGTGTGAGGTGCTGTGTGACCCCAGCATTCACCAACAGAGCGTAGAGCTCTGCATGATATGGAAGTCGATAATGAGTTCAAAAGAGGCGTAAACATGCCGCCTCCCGGCGTCGAGCCGCGTGTTCGTGGTTCGTGGCTCAGACGTGACTCCAGTGTTCAAAACGCTCTGACATCATCAAAAAGAGCACTGAGGACTTTTAGTGTTAATATCATTTAAATTTCAATCATGTGCACGCGGCCCGGGGATGGAGCGCTGCAGACATGCCGATAACGCACAGTGTGTAGTACGATCTTCCACAAGGCCGGCGGCCATGTTGGATGCCCTTTCAGTTCAAAGAGATGCATCAAACAAAATACATTTAAAAAAGCGTGTCAGTGTGTGTGTGTGTGTGAGTGTGTGTGTGTGTGTGTGTGTGTGTGTGTGTGTGTGTGTGTGTGTGTGAAGCGCTGCTGGGAGCACGTGAGCGGTGTGTGATCCAAGAGGAGGATGGTTTGGAGTCTCGTCTCAGAGATACAAAAAGACTCAGAAACACAAAGGTCAAAGGTCAAAGAAATGTAATGTTGCCCCTGATGTCACCAGAGGGGCGACACATAACTTCCTTTAATAGTTATGATTATTTAATAGTGTTGTTGGTCTTTGTTGTGTGTGTCCTGTTTTTGTTGTTTTTACTAGGCGGGTACACAAAAAACAATAAATATATTTTGTAATTATAATATAGTCAGTTAGCTCAGAGGTCACGTTGAGGTCAAGGGTCAGAATGACTCATCAGATCTCAGGATGACTTGTAAAAATGGCAATAATACGATTATTAGGCAGTAATAAGATTATAAGGGTCTCACTACGGGGACTCTAGTCCACTTGGTCTCAGGACGTGGACCAGGTAGACTCTAGTCCACTTGGTCTCAGGACGTGGACCAGGTAGACTCTAGTCCACTTGGTCTCAGGACGTGGACCAGGTAGACTCTAGTCCACTTGGTCTCAGGACGTGGACCAGGTAGACTCTAGTCCACTTGGTCTCAGGACGTGTCTCCCCCCCTCTCCTCCCACAGGGCAGCACAACTACCTGTGTGCGGGCCGGAACGACTGCATCATCGACAAGATCCGGAGGAAGAACTGCCCGGCCTGCCGCTTCAGGAAGTGCCTCAAGGCCGGAATGAACCTGGAAGGTAAAGGGGCGGAGCTTCAGGAAAACATGTGGTTATCGTGACGAAAGGATAGAGTTACAACAGGGACGAACGTTAACACATGAAGCAGAGGCTTCTATACAACCAGAGGAGTCCCCTGGTGGGCAGGAGAGAGAATGCAGCTTTAACACATGAAGCAGAGGCTTCTATACAACCAGAGGAGTCCCCTGGTGGGCAGGAGAGAGAATGCAGCTTTAACACATGAAGCATAGAATTCTATACAACCAGAGGAGTTGCCCCCCCTGGTGGTCAGTGGATATAATGCAGCTTTAACACATGAAGCATAGACTTCTATACAACCAAACGAGTCGCCCCCTGGGATATGATGGAGAGAGGGATGTGATGGAGAGAGGGATGTGATGGAGAGAGGGATGTGATGGAGAGAGAGATGTGATGGAGAGAGGGATGTGATGGAGAGAGAGATGTGATGGAGAGTGGGATGTGATGGAGGTCAACGCATCAGCAGAGAGACTCCCATCAGAAAGGCTCTTAGTTGCCATAGAAACGCCAGAGGAAATTAAACAGAGGTAGAGATTCTGAGAAAAAACATGTTTTTTTTAATGGTACCTTCTCGTGTTAAGTGGGAGAAAATGTCAAAATGATGTACAGCGAGACTTTCTGTTCTCAAAATATAGAACACACTTTGAGTATATATATATATATATATATATATATATATATATATATATATATATATATATATATCAATTTTGTCTTTTCAGAAGAGAAGTAGAAGTTAATGTACATGTTGTGTTGTATAACACAGCAATACATGGATTGATGAAGGGAACGTGTATTAATATTAATAATGTTTATCCCATGTTGTGTGCTATTAAGCCCCCCCCCCCCAGCACCCCACCCAATACACAATAACACACATATTCACTTTAAAGCCGTCGATGCCTGTGATTTATCATCTATTTATTCCTATTTGTAAACGTGTTGTTTAAATCAGAATGTCCTGCCTTCATGTTGGTCTCAGACTGTTGTTACCGTGACGATGAGCTCTTCTTCTCCTGAGAGCCAAACAGATTTTAAATCATCTTTCTTTCCCTTGTCCTCCTCCTCCTCCTCCTCCTCCTCCTCCTCCTCCTCCTCTTCCTCCTCCTCCTCGCCACTCCTTCAGCAAGGAAGAACAAGAAGCTGACGAAGATGAAGGTGCCCACCATGCCCGTGCCGGTGATCCCCCGGCCGATGCCCCAGCTGGTGCCCACCATGCTGTCGGTGCTGAAGGCCATCGAGCCCGAGGTCATCTACTCGGGCTACGACAGCACGCTGCCCGACACCTCCTCGCGCCTCATGACCACGCTCAACCGGCTGGGCGGCCAGCAGGTCATCTCTGCAGTCAAGTGGGCCAAGTCGCTGCCAGGTAGCAGACGCCTCCGCCGCACGCCGCTTCTCTTTCATCAACACCTCGAGCTTCAGGGGCTCGTCGTCTTTGGAGGGTCTCGTGTGACGGGGCGTCTCCTGCTTCCTTCTTTCTGTCTGTTGAGTCGATCCTCTGTCCCTACCACGTGTTGGTGGCCAATGAGTCTCCTTCTTACCCACCCACCTACCTACCGACCTACCTACCCACCTACCTACCAACCTACCCACCTGCCTACCTTCCTATCTTTATAGCTACCTACCTACCTACCTACCTACCTACCTACCCACCCACCTACCTACCGACCTACCTACCTACCCACCTACCTACCAACCTACCCACCTGCCTACCTTCCTATCTTTATAGCTACCTACCTATCTTCCTACCTACCTTCCTACCTACCTACCTTCCTATCTTTATACCTACCTACCTACCTACCTACCTACCTACCTACCTACCTACCTTCCTACCCACCTTGTGGTGTCACTGCTCTGCTCGAAGTGTGTCACTGGGTGTATTTCCAGCCCGTGATGGGCCGCTGTGAGGGGAAGTGGGCCGAGGCGCTGATGGGAAATTATGTCATTTGTTACTTTTAATACGTGCAGCTGGGAGAGGGAATTGCATCACTTTTAGATCAAAGGGAACGGTTTGCTTTAGTAGCGGCTTCACTTTCACTTCATGCCTTCCAGCTAATGGAGCACGTCCTCACGTCCTCACGTCCTCACGTCCTCATGTCCTCATGTCTGTCTTCATGTCCTCATGTCTGTCTTCATGCCCTCATGTCTGTCTTCATGTCCGTATGTCTGTCTTCATGTCCTCATGTCTGTCTTCATGCCCTCATGTCTGTCTTCATGTCCGTATGTCTGTCTTCATGTCCTCATGTCTGTCTTCATGCCCTCATGTCTGTCTTCATGTCCTCATGTCTGTCTTCATGCCCTCATGTCTGTCTTCATGTCTTCATGTCCTCATGTCTGTCTTCATGCCCTCATGTCTGTCTTCATGTCCTCATGTCTGTCTTCATGTCTTCATGTCCTCATGTCTGTCTTCATGTCCTCATGTCTGTCTTCATGCCCTCATGTCTGTCTTCATGTCCTCATGTCTGTCTTCATGTCTTCATGCCCTCATGTCTTTATGTCCTCATGTCCTACTGTCTGTATGTCCTCATGTCTTCATGCCCTCATGTCTTCATGCCCTCATGTCTTCATGCCCTCATGTCTTTATGTCCTCATGTCTTCATGCCCTCATGTCTTCATGTCCTCATGTCTTCATGTCCTCATGTCCTCATGTCTTCATGTCCTCATGTCTTCATGCCCTCATGTCTTTATGTCCTCATGTCTTCATGCCCTCATGTCTTCATGTCCTCATGTCCTCATGTCTTCATGTCCTCATGTCTTCATGTCTTCATGCCCTCATGTCTTTATGTCCTCATGTCCTCATGTCTTCATGCCCTCATGTCTTTATGTCCTCATGTCCTCATGTCTTATGTCCCTCATGTCTTCATGTCCTCATGTCCTCATGTATTCATGTCCTCATGTCTTCATGTCTTCATGTCCTCATGTCTTCATGTCTTCATGCCCTCATGTCTTCATGTCCTCATGTCCTCATGTCCTCATGTCTTCATGCCCTCATGTCTTTATGTCCTCATGTCCTCATGTCTTCATGTCTTCATGCCCTCATGTCTTCATGTCCTCATGTCCTCATGTCTTCATGCCCTCATGTCTTTATGTCCTCATGTCCTCATGTCTTCATGCCCTCATGTCTTTATGTCCTCATGTCCTCATGTCCTCATGTCTTCATGCCCTCATGTCTTTATGTCCTCATGTCCTCATGTCTTTATGTCCTCATGTCTTTATGTCCTCATGCCCTCATGTCTTTATGTCCTCATGTCCTACTGTCTGTATGTCCTCATGTCTTCATGCCCTCATGTCTTCATGTCCTCATGTCTTCATGCCCTCATGTCTTTATGTCCTCATGTCCTCATGTCTTCATGTCCTCATGTCCTCATGTATTCATGTCCTCATGTCTTCATGTCTTCATGTCCTCATGTCTTCATGTCTTCATGCCCTCATGTCTTCATGTCTTTATGTCCTCATGTCCTCATGTCTTCATGCCCTCATGTCTTTATGTCCTCATGTCTTCATGTCCTCATGTCTTCATGTCCTCCTGTCTTCATGCCCTCATGTCTTTATGTCCTCATGTCCTCCTGTCCTCATGTCCTCATGTCTTCGTCATTGTTTTTGCCTAATGAAACTCAAGTAGCTGCAAAGTTCACTTGTGAAATGCTGTAAATATAATTTCCTTATTGGAAATAACCTCTGCGGTGTCCACTTCCTGTTGTGTGACCGCGAGAGGACAAACCACCCTCTGACTCACCCACCATCACTTTCTATCACTGGGAACGCTGTTACTGGCAGTGGTAGAAGAACTGAACGAGATATATATATATATGTATTTAAAATATATATATATATATATATATATATATATATATATTTATATGAAGTAAAAAAAAACTAATATATATATAAAGAAAGAAATATAAACATTGATATATATATATATATATATATATATATATATATATATAAATAAATAAATAAAATATATATTATATGAAGTAAAAGAAATATCTATATATACATTAAAAAATATATATATATGTCAACAAAAATAAATATATATATATGTTTATATAAATAAATATATGTATATATATATAAATATATCTATATCTATATATATATATATATATATATATTGATATATATATTGATATATACTGTATATACAAAAATGCATTTTAACCCCCATGTTAGTTTCAAAAAATTTGAAAGAAAGCTCATGACTGGATAATCACTCCATGTATTTACTCTCTCTTCACTGCAATTGCTGCCATTGATCACCTCGATTGTTTAAGATCTGTGTGTGTGTGTGCGTGTGTGTGTGTTTGTGTGTGTGTGTGCGCACTGCGACATTGGTTTCACCAGATCCTCCTAGATGAATGAATACTCTTTCTTTGTAGTGTCACTGTACTGCACTGTTCCATCCCTGTAACCCTCCTCTTCCTCCCAGGTTTCCGTAACCTGCACCTGGATGACCAGATGACCCTGCTGCAGTGCTCCTGGCTGTTCCTCATGTCCTTCAGCCTGGGCTGGAGGTCGTACGAGCAGTGCAACGGCAGCATGCTCTGCTTCGCCCCCGACCTCGTCATCAACAAGTGAGTTCAGCCCTCAGAGGAGGGGCCGGGCTGTGAGAGCTGACCTGGGGTCTGATCTCCAGCCGCGCATCAAACTGGAGGATCAAAGGGGAGCAGACTGATTATGGATTCAAAGAATAGCTCCGCCTCTAAAGGAATCTGATTACCACGGCGTATCTCATTGGTTTATCATCTGAGTGTCTGGGTGTGTCTGTGTGATGTCTTGTGATGTGTTGTTTTGTGTGTGTGTTGGTTGAAGGAAGATGATTGACAGGTGGAAGATGAGAATAAACTTTTAAGCGACACAACGGCGTGTTGCTTTATGTATTTGGAGAACTGGTTTTATATTTTTTATTATATCTTTAAATATAAAATGTCAAACAGCTTTGTCACATTTGCGTTCTCAAAGAGTCGGAGAACGTTCAGGAGAACCTTTTAAAATGAACGCTGACTTTCTCTCATTTCAATTCAAAATAATCAATTTAATATTTAATTTTCAAATTGGAATTTAAATGTTTCATTTCCATAATTATAAGTGAAAACTGGGCTTCGATTTAAATGTTGATGAACCAAATATTTAGTGAGGTGCGTTCTGATTGGTCGTCAGGAAGCATCCAATCAGAGCGGAAGGCGAGATAATGGAGAGAGGTCAAGAGGTGTAAACACAAAGGCCCTCTGGTGGTGGGTTAGAGGAAGTGACCATGACGTCATGGGCGGGGCTTCCTGCTGGCTAGATTCATACAGGTGAACACCAGGTGAGACGGGAAGGACCTAACCTCTGTGTCTCTCTCTCTCTCTCTCTCTCTCTCTCTCTCTCTCTCTCTCTCCCTCCTCCCTCCCTCTCTCTCTCCCTCCTCCCTCCCTCCTCCCTCCCTCCCTCCCCCTCCTCTCCTCCCTCTCTCTCCTCCCCTCTCTCCCTCCTCCCTCCCTCCTCCTCCCTCCTCTCTTCTCCTCCCTCCCTCCCTCTCCCCCTCCCTCTCTCCCCTCTCTCTCCCTCCCCACCTCCCTCCCTCTCTCTCCCTCCCCCTCTCCCTCTCTCTCCCCCTCTCTCTCTCTCCCTCTCTCTCCCTCCCTCTACCTCCCTCCCTCTCTCTCTCCCTCTCCTCCTCCAGAGACCGTATGAAGCTGCCCTTCATGAATGACCAGTGTGAGCAGATGCTCACCATCTGCAACGAGTTTGTGCGGCTGCAGGTTTCCTACGACGAGTACCTGTGCATGAAGGTGCTGCTGCTGCTCAGCACAGGTACACACACACACACACACACACACACACACACACATGCACACACACACACACACACAGGCGGGGCGTTGTTATGGAGTCAACGTGTTCCACCGTATGAAACACGCAGCTGTATTGAGTGAATGTGTGTGAATAATGTGTGTGTGTGTGTGTGTGTTTGTGTGTGTGTGTGCGTGTGCGTGTGTGTGTGTCCACAGTACCTAAAGACGGCCTGAAGAGCCAGGCGGTGTTCGATGAGATCCGGATGACGTACATCAAGGAGCTCGGCAAAGCCATCGTGAAAAGGGAGGAGAACGCCAGTCAGAACTGGCAACGCTTCTACCAGCTGACCAAGCTGCTGGACTCCATGCAGGAGGTCAGACACACACACACACACACACACACACACACAGAGAGACACACAGAGAGACACACACACACACACACACACATAGAGACACACACAGAGACACACACACACACACACACACACACACACACAGACACACACACACACACACACACACACACACACACACACACACAGAGACACACAGAGAGACACACACACACACACATAGAGACACACACAGAGACACACACACACACACACACACACAGACACACACACACACACACAGAGAGGGAGACACACACACACACACAGAAACACACAGACACACACACAGAGAGAGACACACACACACACACTCACACACACACAGAGAGACACACCCACACACACACACACAGAAACACACACACACACAGAGAGACACACCCACACACACACAAAGAGACACACACACAGACACACACAAACACACACAGAGACACACACACACACAGACACACACAAACACACACAGAGACACACACACACACTGATATGACTCACATGCTGAAGACTGATTTTTATATAATTAATACTCTCATTTGTCCGCGCTGCCAGTGAACGCACCGTAACTGAAGAGTCTTTAATGTTTATTCTTGTGATCTAAACTATCGTCTCATTCATTTGAGTCATTTAAGGTTTTAAACTCTCTCTGATCCTCTTTGTCACTTTAAATATCACTTTTTCACGTAAACACAGAGATTTATAAAAAGGTTGCATTGATGTAAAAGTGTTTAAACTCGTGGCCCCCCGGTGGTGGCCGTGCATATGACCCCTGCCCCCTGCCCCCTGCCCCCTGACCCCTGACCCCTGCCCCCTGCCCCCTGACCCCTGACCCCTGACCTCCCTGCCCCCTCCAGATGGTGGAGGGTCTTCTCCAGATCTGCTTCTACACCTTCGTGAACAAGACGCTCAGCGTGGAGTTCCCCGAGATGCTGGCGGAGATCATCACCAACCAGATACCAAAATTCAAAGACGGCAGCGTGAAGCCGCTGCTGTTCCACCAGAAGTGACCGCCTTAAAGCTGTGAAGCCACGCCTTAAAGCCCCGCCCACGTTCCTCTGCGGGGGCCCCCCCCCCCCATCACCAGAGTCCACTCGCCCAGACCTCCTGCTGCCTGTGGGGCCAGGCGAGGGTGGTGCGCCCACGCCGGCCCTTTGCCCTTTCTCTTGACTCACGAAGCCCATTGGCTCTGAATGTCTCAAGGAAGCATTTAGCCCTGCCTCCATTGTTTTATAGCTCCGCCCCCTCATCATGACACCTAGCATTTTGTCCGACTCGCCTACTGAAGCTCTCTCCTCCTTTTCTCCTCTCCTCCTTTCCTCCTCTTCTCCTCTTATCTTCTTCTCATCTCCTTCTCTACTCCCCTTCTTCTTCTTCTTCTTCTTCTTCTTCTTCTTCTTCTTCTTCTTCTTCTTCTTCTTCTTCTTCTTCTTCTTCTTCTTCTTCTTCTTCTTCTCCTCCTCCTCCTCCTCCTTTCTCTTCTCGAGGACAAACATGTTTTTAGCTGTGAATCGGTTTTCATTTCTCAAATGATGTGAATCAGATTTATAGACACGACCGCCGGGAGAAAAACAACAGCTGTTGGGGAATATTCATTTATGTCATGCACACACACACACACACACACACACACACACACACACACACACACACACACACACAGACACAGACACAGACACAGACACAGACACACACACATTCACTTAATACAATGTTTACACAGGATTCTGACAAGGGAAAACAAACAGTGCCTTCAGCTTGTAAAGCTCCTCTTAGCACCTCCTCTAAACTTGGCTATATTCTATTTTGCATATGAAACAACTTCACAAACACATTTTGAATGTTTCTTTCTTCCATGCTGGCTATTTCTTCTTTTGGGGTGTTTTTTATCCTCTGCTCCCCAGACGTGTACGATGGTGCAGCTTCAATATTAATATGAAATATTAAGATCATGAAACAAGTTTGAGAATCACATAAAAACAACCGGGAACAAACAAATGTAAATGTTTAAGTTCAACACATTTCACCTGCGTCTCTTTTTCCAATTAGTACCACACTGTCACACAAAGTTACAGTCTCCAGAATATATATATATATATATATATATATATATATATATAATATATATAACAAATAGTATATATAATATATATATATATTATATAATATATATAATATTTATAATATATATAATATATGATATTTATAATATATATATATAATATTGATATATATATAATATAAACAATATGTATATAATATATATATATATATATATATATATATATATATATATAAATATTAATACTTCACCAGCTGCAGCCGCTCTGGTGCTACGTGGACGCCACTGGAATCCCCCATATCTGATGTAGACTGACTGGCTTAAATATTATGATTTATGAGGAATAATTAATGATTTTATTTTGTTTCAAGATCTTTGCAATTTATTCCGATGCGATGGAACATGTTTTGGTTTAATAACTAAGACATGAAGTTCTGTGAGATAGTGAACAGACACAAATATTCAAGTTCAAACTCGTTTAGTTAAAGATCTCAGACAACTTTTATTATGAAACAGGTTTTTTATTCACCTTTCTAGACATTACAGTAAAGTCAAATAGAAATACTAATTATTTAAATCCTCAACCCTCTAAAAAGTGCATCTACTGATTTTTATTTTCCAGACATAATTATATATATATATATATATATATATATATATATATATATATATATATATATATATATATATATATAATTTGTGACCAAAGCATTGTGTTTCACTCAAAATACCCTTTAAATCAAACATAACGTTGACTTGTTTGCACACACACACACAGTGGTTTATTAAGTTGGCTGACATGTTAATCATATTATATACATGTATATCTATGTATATTTGTTTTGTATATGAGATATGAATATAGAGACGCCCATATTCTGTGGAACCTCCGTCTGCTGCACGAGACGTCACCTCGGAAGGTTCAACCATTTTGAAAGAAGTTTGCTCAGGCGATGACATCATCACTCTGATGTCGCTCAGGCGATGACATCATCACTCTGATGAGTTCAAGCGATGACATCACTCTGATGTGTTTAGGTGATGACATCATCACTCTGATGAGTTCCATTAGTGCCAAAAAGGGTTTTAAAGGTGTTTTCCTGAAGATGTGAAAGAGTTCCCTGTTTTATTTTGTAAAGAGAACCATGTAGAACCATGTAGAACCATGCAGAGTCTCCTGAGACGTTCAGGGTCTCACGTGACTGCAGCTTCACCAGCGGACGGACGGATTGTTGGAGAGGAACTGTTTCATGAATGGATCTCTCCTGGTGGTCACGCCGGTACATTCATAATGCAACACACGTGTGTACTCCATTAAAAAGATGATGTAAAGACCAAAATACATCAACAGGGCAGCCCCCCCCCGCCCCACACACCTCTCAGCTGTTTACCCCGAATCTGGTCCACGCCGCTCGGCTCTGATTGGCCGTGGAGGTTGCCGTGGAAACTGGTCATTTTGCACACGGCGCGCCTCTCGTCCCGGGACATCGGATTCTTTTCTTTGCAGTATTACAAACATTTGTTCCAGGTGGCCTCAGAAACCAGCGTCACCGCGCAGGTGCACCCCGCCCGCTCTGGAGGGCCACAGGTGTACACAGGTGTACACAGGTGTACACAGGTGTACATAGCGGCCCACATATCCAGCGATGTAAACAGCCTCTACTATTACTATAACATATTTTTACACGGACTAAACCTCGACACCTTTTGTTCCTCCTCCAGCGACATCGAGCGGCCTTTAGGGAGAGGAGAGCCATAGAGACAGGAGCCCTCCGCAGAGCAGGCTGTGGAGTCATCTATTGTACAAAATAAAAACATCTATCTATATATAGAGATATATATATATATATATATACATACAATGAAATGTAAAAATCAAAAAGAAAACAAATATTCTTTTTTCCTCGATTTCTGAATAAATCCGCTTGATCCACTTTGATATGAATAATTTTAGCCAAATCTTTTTCTTGTACATTTGAGAGTCGAGAAAGTAAATATATATATATATATATATATATATATATATATATATATATATATATATATATCCCCCCCCTCCGTCTGTGTGCGTAAAGCTAGACGTGTTGAACATGTTCGTCTTGTGAAGTTGATGTAAACTCTACGAGCCAATGGGAACGTCACGATGAACGCTCGTTGTGTTAAAGTGATGAGGAGGAGGAGGAGGAGGAGGAGGAGGAGGAGGAGGCGTTATAGAAGAGTGACCAAAGCAGAAGAGAAACAAGATTTAACAAACGGAAAATAAGTATTCAAGCGGTTTCGTTTTAAGTCGCACTTATGACCCGACCTCTTGGACTTCATCTTTTGTAAATGTCCTTTTTGATCCCGTGTTTATTGCTTGTGAGGATTTTACTGGTCACTTCAAATGGAAAACATAACAACAACAACAACAACAACAACAACAACAACACATGGGAGCTCCTCCGGTGTGAATATCTCCAGCGCTGATGGATCTGCACTCCCCTCAAACTGGTTGATAAAGTCTATTTTGTATAAATACCGTTAAACATTCTCCCCGCTACGCGGCTCGGCCTTCGTTGCTCTGCTCTGTTCGTGTTTCAGTTGTAATTGTAATCCGATGTAAAAAACAAACAAAAAATATAAAATATGTTTGTAAAGAAAACCAATGGTTTGTTTTATTCTGTGGTCCGTGTCGGTCTTTACAACTTCTCGTTATTAAACGTTGACGTAAGTTATCCTTGTTGTTCTTCGACATTGTGTCGGGGATGATGTCATCGCTGGTTGGGTTTGACACGATGATGTCATCGCTGTCTGGTTTTGACACGATGATGTCATCACTGGTCGGTGTCGACACGATGTCATCGCTGGTTGGTTTCGACATGATGATGTCATCGCTGGTTGGCGTTGACATGATATCATCTCTGGTGGCGTCATGATGTCATCGCTGCCTGGTTTAGACATGATGACGTCATCGCGTGTCCCCCCCCCCCCAGTCGGTGCTGCTCTAGTGGGCCTTTATTATTTTGGGGGTTAAGAGGTCACTGGAGGCTGTTGAGGGTTCTTCAACACAGGAAACCTTGAGATGTGCCTGAACACATCAGAGACTTATTATAAATAACCAGAAGCAGCTGAACTTTAATCTTTAATCTTTATTCCTGCACAATTCACCAAAACATCTGAAATCATATTCAAGGCTGTAGAAAGACTCACATGGTACAAAACATCTGGGCCACAAAGACAATCAGGACATTAAGTTAGTACGCTCAAAATATACAATTTCACAATAAAAAAACTCATCAAATGTCGTTTATTTACAGCAACGCCTCAAAATGAATGTTCAAGATTTGACTCTTTAAGAAACTCATAAATCATAAATTAGAAGTTCACGTGTGAACAAAGTAGTCTCATCTCATCTATCATCTCATCTCATTTCACATTTCATATTTCATATTTTTCCCATTTTTTTTATCCCATTTTATTTGTTCTGTTAAAAAGCTAAAAACATTCCTAAAAAACAAAATTTAAAATATCAGCCAAAAGCTTTGAGCCCCAAATACAAGCATGCACACACACACACACACACACACACACACACACACACACACACACACACACACACACACACACACACACACACACACACACACACACACACACACACACCTACGTTTCCTCTTTTCTTCAAATGCATGAAAAACAAACACACCAGGTGACGCATGAGAAGCTCACTCGTTGGTCACCGGGACTCGGGAACTCTTCCACGCCAAAAACATCCGGAACCACAGTGGGACTCCTCCTCTTCTTCTCCAGTGCAATTCATGGGTCTCCCTTCGGTTCTGTTGGTCCAGTTTCATCTTCCAGACCCCAGACCCCGGGAGGTCCGGTCCTTATTAATTATTTACACAATCTAAATAAGTGGAGTCCAATTTGTCTCTGAACTATAAAAACTCCAGATAGTTCTCTGGTATCAAACCCGTCCGGCCCTCCAGAGTCCCCTCCAACCAGCCGGGCTCCCTGGAGGAGTGAACTGGAGAGAGAGAGAGAGAGAGGGGGGGGGGAGAAAGAGAGAGAGAGAGGGATAGAGGGGGGGAGAGAGAGAGAGAGAGAGAGGGAGAGGGAAATATGCTGTAAGCTCGCTCTATTCAACCTCCGGGGTCAACGGTCCTGAGGAGAGGGACCCGCTTCTGGTCCTGAGGGGCGTGACCATGGCAACGAGTCGACCTTCAGGGGTCTCATCCTTAAGGCTCCCTCAAATACTTAATTTTAGTAGTCTAATCAATTTAAGAAAAACACAACGGCCGAACGAGGTCCTTTCTCTTTTGTCTTTCTCTCTCCGTCTCTCGTTCTTTTCTCTCGTCTTTCTGCCGACTCACCGTTTTCAAAGACGGTCCCGGCGATGAAGGACAGCTCAGAGTTGTGCTCCGCCTTGCAGGCGTACAGAGCGCGAGCCTTCCTGCCCGCCACGCTGGAGAGAGAGAGAGATAGAGAGAGAGAGGGAGGGAGGGAGAGAGAGAGAGATAGAGATAGAGAGAGAGATGGGGAGAGAGAGAGACAGAGAGAGAGATGGAGAGAGAGATGGAGAGAGAGAGAGAGGGAGTGAGACACACACAACTCTCAGTTTGAAACAACACACGATTCGAGCAGCGTGTAGCGATTTTGGCCAGAATGTAGCATGTAGCATGTAGCATGTAATTATCCAAACATAAGCAGAATCCACAGTATTCAAAATAGACTTTGATGTCTCACTAATTTGGATAAAACTCTCCACTCTGAACTTCACCACGCAAAACCGTCAAACCAATACGGCAAGGACAACAAAAAGAAATGCCGTTTTCATCACACGTGTCTGTGTTTTTATAACCAAATTGTATGCTAATTGCTAATTGGTCTCTTTAGGAGTTTAAAAAAAAATAGGTTGAGGTTTTTTTTCTCAGCCAGGACCCTCTTCTCTTATAAAGGAGATGTTTAATCTCAACAAGGCTTTCCCTGGTTAAATACATTTTAAATCAAACAAAATAAACAGATTGATGACACCCCTTTGCTGCGATGACATCATCACCCACCTGACGGGGGAGGAGTCACTGGAGGCCGAGGACGGCGGCTGAGGACTCGACGGCGCCGAGAACATGGGCCAGGAGGGCGAGCGCGGCGAGGTGGGGCTGGGCGACGAGGCGCTGCAGGACACACGCCACACGGCGCGGTTAGCATGGCGGCGCGGCGCACAGGTAAAGGTAAGCGTCGTGTTCTCAAAGGGAGCGGGGGGGGGGGGGGGGTCCGTACCTGGTGGGAACGCTGCCGCGACTCTTTGGATTCAGCCTGAGACACGGGGAGAAGACGAGAAGGTCAGAGGTCAGAGGTCAACCGGACGCTGTGACCTGATGCACAGGTACACAGGTTCATGGGGGTTATGTCATTAAAGAAAAGTTCAAACACAAATAACTTGAGCTCTTTAATATCCTTCAGGTGAGGAGGAGAGACTCTTGATGGACTCCTGAGGGAACAACCTGAGAGACTCAACGACCCCAGAAGAACAACATTCTACTGAGCTCGTAAGAAATGATATGATATATAAATATATATAAAATCGCTATGTGTAAACAATACATTTAATATATATATATATATATATATATATATATATATATATACAGTATATATAATTTTAAAAATTGCTATATATATTTAAAGAAATACATATGTATATATATATATATATATACATATATATATATATTGTATATATATTTTATATATATAAATATATATTGAATAATAATGATAAATAAATGTTATATACATATTATATGTATTGTTTTTTATATATATATATATATATATATATAAATACCGATAAAAAAAAAAATATATACATAAATAATTTTAACTACTTTGCTCATAAGAAATGATTTATATATATCATTTAAAAAAATGCTTTATATATATTTAAAATACATATGTATATATACATATATATATATACAGTGTGTGTTTCCAGTGTGTTTCTATCAGTGTGTGTTTCTATCAGTGTGTGTTTCCAGTGTGTGTTTATATCAGTGTGTTTCTATCAGTGTGTGTTTTTAGTGTGTGTTTATATCAGTGTGTTTCTATCAGTGTGTGTTTTTAGTGTGTGTTTCCAGTGTGTGTTTCCAGTGTGTGTTTCTATCAGTGTGTGTTTCTATCAGTGTGTGTTTTTAGTGTGTGTTTCCAGTGTGTGTTTCCAGTGTGTGTTTCCAGTGTGTGTTTCTATCAGTGTGTGTTTCTATCAGTGTGTGTTTTTAGTGTGTGTTTCCAGTGTGTGTTTTTAGTGTGTGTTTCCAGTGTGTGTTTCCAGTGTGTGTTTCCAGTGTGTGTTTCCAGTGTATCAACAACAAAGTGGCCTGTCGAGACAACATGAGGGGGCAGACGGTCCCATGACGACGGTGTGCTCAGCCTCGCTGTGTATTTCACATGTGTGTGTGTGTCTGTGTGTGTGTGTGTGTCTGTGTGTCTGTGTGTGTCTGTGTGTGTGTGTCTGTGTGTCTGTGTGTGTCTGTGTGTGTCTGTGTGTGTGTCTATGTGTCTGTGTGTGTATGTGTGTGTGTGTCTGTGTGTGTGTCTGTGTGTGTGTGTCTATGTGTGTCTGTGTGTGTCTGTGTGTGTCTGTGTGTGTGTGTCTATGTGTCTGTGTGTGTATGTGTGTGTGTGTCTGTGTGTGTGTCTGTGTGTGTGTGTCTGTGTGTCTGTGTGTGTCTGTGTGTGTCTGTGTGTGTGTGTCTGTGTGTGTATGTGTGTGTGTGTTTACCCCTGTCAATAACCCCAGCATGTGCTCAGTGTTTACATGGTGGAGGCCTGGTTCAGACATGAAGACAAACATGACTAGTCCTCGATGTATTATAAACATATCTAAAGACAAATATAAACATACATCCATCTATCTGCATGATACATGCATGTATGATCATACATCATACATGTATAATACATGCATGATACATGCATCATGCATGTATGATACATGCATGATGCATGTATGATACATGCACGATACATGTATGATACATGCATGTGCACATGTAGAGTCTTGTGCTGCATTCAGGTACCACTGCACTAAATATAAACTGCCAGCGGTGCTTTAAAAGCCTGACGTCACTCTGGTGTTTTGTCTTATATTATCTCCCTAAAATGTTACATAATAGATGTTTAATTATTCAATTAGTTTACATGTTGAATGGATTTTTGAAGAAAAATAAAACCATTTAACTAAAAAGTCCTAAATAGTCCTAAAAGATCACAAACAAGAAAATAAAACCCTGTAACAAAAAAGGTCCTAAAAGGTCCTAAAAGGTCCTACACTAGAAAATAAAACCCTGTAACTAAAAAGGTCCTGAAAAGTCATAAAGGTCCTAAAATGTCATAAACAATAAGATCACACCCTGTAACTATAAAGGTCCTAAAAGTCCTAAAAAGGTCCTAAACGGTCCTAAAGTTCCTAAAGGTCCTACACTAGAAAATTAAACCCTGTAACTAAAAGGGTCCTAAAGGGTCCTAAAAGGTCCTATAGTACAAAATAAACCCTTTAACTAAAAAGGTCCTAAAAGGTCATAACGGTTCCTAAAGCGTCGTACACAAGAAGATCAAACCCTGTAACTACGAGGCCCGACACAGACTCTCTTCCTATTGGTCCACGAGGAGCCCCCCCTCCCGGTGACTCACAGCGAGCTGGGCCGGGCCTGCCGGGCCTGCCGGGCCTGCCGGGCCTCGGGTTCCCCGTCGGTGCTGGTCAGGCTGTGCCTGGGCGTTCTGCTCTGGCTGCTGCTGCTGCTGCTGCTGCTGCTGCTGCTGCTGCAGCGCTCGGCGGTGGCGGAGGAGGCCGGCGGCGGCGGCTCGGCGTTGGAGACGCTGTTCCTCTTCTCAGCTGCCGGAGGAAAAAGATAAACACGGTAAAAAATCACCACAGACAACAAAAGCTTCTGGACCGGGTTCCTCGGAGGAGAGGAACCCGCTGATGGAGCGCTCGTCTTCTCCAGGTGTCGCTCACCTTTGTGCGAGCGCGTCGGCGTGTGGAACAAGGTGAGCGGCCTCTCGCTGCAGGACGGGCCTTTGCTGTCGGTGCTCCGCCTCCGGGACGCGGCGGTCGGGCCGCCGGCCGACACCGGCACGTCTCTGAAGATCTGCACACACGATGATTTATGTTGTGGATAAAACTTTAAACTTTAACTGTGAGTGATTTTATTTGTAGAAACTTAACAACAGGGACACTGAGGGCTTCAGTCTGGACACAAAATGCATTTCTAGTACTTGAGTGACAATTATACAGAAAATAATATGCCAAGATAAACAATCAATTATTATAAAATTAATACATAAATATATATATAAATAAATAAATGTACAAATATATATAAATAAATATTTTGGAATATATATAGATATATACCTATATATATAAATATAAATATATATATACTGCAATAGACAGAGACACAAGGAGCTTTTTCAGGATTCAGTTACTCCATCATCTGTGTTTTGTTTTTGCACACTGCACCATCAGCTGCATCCGTCTGTAAAGGACGAGATGCACTGTGTGTGTGTGTGTGTGTGTGTGTGTGTGTGTGTGTGTGCATGCACCTGCACAGGTGCTATGTGTTCTTTGTGGTTGTTTTTTTCTCTCCACCGGTTGAACATACTGTGTTTGCAGAGGGTCTGAAACCATGTGATGTGTCTGTTGTCATGGTGACACCTGGAAGCAGCTCGGCCAGCCAATGAGCTGCAAGCATTCACCAGGGGAAGTTACTCTAAATACATGTGGAGTACATATAATGTGTGTGTGTGTGTGTGTGTGTGCAGATGCTCTTTAACATTCAAGTGCATTTATTGTCATTTAAAAGCACAAATACATACAGATTATAATTTTTTTATTCTCCACCAAATTCACCCGTCTCACCTACTCGCGGTGCCCATGACATTCACCCGTCTCACCTTCTCGTGGTGCTCGATGAGGATCTCCACGACGATGTTCTGGAACTTGATGTCCATGATGGCGGCCACCGTCTCCTCCTGCGGCCGCAGCAGCGTCGGCCCGAACACCACGCCCAGGTTGGCGATGGTCATCAGGTTCTGCTGGTGATGGTTCGCCACGCTGCCGGTGCACGAGAGTCACGGCGAGCGTCAGAAACAGGAACTCGTCAAACACGGCGTCATTTTAACCAACAACTGAGTGTAAAGAACTCAGAAAAGGGTCTGTTAATACATTATATAAACATATATATTCAGATATAAATATATATATATATATAAATAATAAATATATATAAATATATATATATATAAATATTTAAAATATCATTTCCCATAAGTATTTGTTTTATTTATTTTTTATTTTAATTTGTTTAATTATGTTTTAAATTAGAACTTTCCTGTCTTAAATGTTTTTATACATGTTTTTACTGTTGCTGCTGTACTTAATGAGTCACCAACTTCATTTTGCTGTATGTATTTTTACAATAACAATAAACGTCCATACCTCCTTACGCCTTTATTTTGTAAAATAAG
Source organism: Liparis tanakae (assembly GCA_036178185.1). Lineage (NCBI taxonomy): Eukaryota > Metazoa > Chordata > Actinopteri > Perciformes > Liparidae > Liparis > Liparis tanakae. Next base: position 1,229,605 of record CM070088.1, on the reverse strand, counting down.
TTGTGCATCCTTTTATTTTGAAGTACTTTCGTCGATAACCGGAAGTAGATGTACATCTCGTAACTTGACTTCGTAAAAAGTCCGTTATTGACGGTGTCCTGGAGGAAAAAGTGTTCATGAGGATTCTTCTTACTCTATGAACTGCTGAGCACCGAGCTGGAGCGGGAACAAGTACTTTGTGTTTTATTTGGGCTTTGACTACATGTTTACTGACTTTATTGTTTAATTAACTTGTAAAATGTATTGTGTTAAGATGCTAATGCTAGATTTGAGCTAGATCTTAGTATATATGTATATGAGTGTAAATAACTCTGAATAGGCTCTTTTAATGCGTTGACTATTTCCGTAAGCTTTTATTTAGTAAGTGACGTTGTACGTTTTAGATCCTTTTATTTTGAAGTACTTTCGTCAAAAACCGGAAGTAGGTGTACATATTGTAACTTGACTTCGCAAAAACTCCGTTATTGACGTGTACTAAAGTAAAAAGTGACTACATGTTTACTGACTTTATTCTTTAATCAACTTGTAAAATGTATTGTGAATGCTAGATTTGAGGATAAATGTACATAAGGAGAACATGTTGTTATTAATGCCCACGTGTGTATAAATGAATATAATCTAATTCATGTTTACACTCGTAAGAGCTCATTTATGTTGTAGATGTTACGGTGATTTCTGGATATTAAATGTACAAAAATGTAAACGGCTGAACACGAATAAAGGAAACATCCGTAAGACTGAGCACGATAACTGTGAGGTGTGTCCAGGTGTGTCCAGGTGTGTTCAGGTGTGTCCAGGTGTGTCCAGGTGTGTCCATGTGTGTTTGGGTGTGTCCAGGTGTGTCCAGGTGTGTCCAGGTGTGTTCAGGTGTGTCCATGTGTGTTTGGGTGTGTCCAGGTGTGTTTGGGTGTGTCCAGGTGTGTTCAGGTGTGTTTGGGTGTGTTCAGGTGTGTCCAGGTGTGTCCAGGTGTGTTCAGGTGTGTTTGGGTGTGTCCAGGTGTGTCCAGGTGTGTTCAGGTGTGTTCAGATGTGTTCAGGTGTGTTCAGATGTGTTCAGGTGTGTTCAGGTGTGTTTCGGTGTGTCCAGGTGTGTCCAGGTGTGTTCAGGTGTGTTCAGGTGTGTTTGGGTGTGTCCAGGTGTGTCCAGGTGTGTTCAGGTGTGTTCAGATGTGTTCAGGTGTGTTCAGGTGTGTTCACTGTGATCCAGGAAGTCCCCATAAGCCTCAGGTGATGACATCACTGCCTGCTGCAGGTGTGCTGCACTGAGCTGCGAGGCATGCAGTGTTAACATGGCTGAAGTAAAGCTGGGCGGGGCCTAGTGGGCTTTGGAGTGAGGACACAACGCAGAGCAGCCGCACCTCCTCCTCTCTGCTCCTCATGAGCTGCAGCAGCTCGAGGTTACGCAATAACAACCGGTTTCACTCTCAGATGTTCTCATCTATAAATAATTTATAAAGGATGTATATAGAATATATATATATATATATATATATATATATATATATATATTCACTACCTTGTAATTATATTTTATTCATCTGTATATTTAATATTTCTGTGGGACTATTAAAGGTATATGTATATATATACACACATATAGAAGAGGACAGAAGACAGAGGAGAGGAGGACAGAGGAGAGGAGGAGAGAGGAGAGAGAGAGGACAGAGGAGAGATGAGAGAGAGAGAGGATTTAGGACAGAGGAGAGAGGAGAGAGAGAGGATTTAGGACAGAGGAGAGAGGAGAGAGAGAGAGGACAGAGGACAGAGGAGAGAGGAGACAGATATCCTACGTGGACAGGTGTTTCATCAGCAGCTCCAGCATCTGTCGGTTCTTCTCAGGCAGCCGGTGGACCAGAGCGTGGACCTCCGTCACCCGGGCCTCCTGGTTGTCCAGCTCTGGAGAGAGGGGGGGGGGGGGAGAGACAGAGAGAGGGGGAGGGGGAAAGGGAGAGAGAGAGACACACAGAGGGAACAGACATTTATGATCAAACCAAAGCTTCTCATGAACTCTGTGAGCTGATTTCAAAATAAAATCACAACAAATCTTGTTTTACTTGTTTTGAATGCAGCCACACACATCAGACTGCACACACACACACATACATACATACACACACAGCAGCTGTGATGAGTCAACACAAAGTATATATATATATATATATATATATATATATATATATATATATATATATATATATATCTGGTGCTGAGTCAGAAGCTTTACAAGAAGACCTTCTAAAACCACCGTCACTCTTTTGCCTTGAAAGCCTTTCAGAAAAAACACATAAAATAACGAGTTGTGTCCCTTAACACACAAAGACACACAAAGACACACAGAGACACACACACACACACACACACACACACACACACACACACACACACACACGTCCTGCATCATCTGAGAGACTCACTGGCAGCTTTGATGAAGCTCCTCTGGTACTGGTACGTCATGAGAGGTCCGGGCAGAACTCTGGAGACAGACGAGACGTCAGGGAGACAAGATGATGACATCATGACAGTGATGACGTCACCGTGATGACATCATCATCCTCACCGAGCTGCACACCTGCAGCCCGCTCACCTGAGGAAGTGCTTGATGGCACTCGTGATGGTTTTGATCTCCCACTCTGAGTTCTCCAGCTCCACGTCGGCACACGTCTTCGGGTCTGAACGCGCGAGGCGGAGAAGAAGGAAGAAGGTTTCATTGTTCAGGAATGTTCTTTATTTATTATTTCATATTCTTTGTTTATTGTTTCATATTCTTTATTTATTGTTTCATATTCTTTATTTATTTTTTCATATTCTTTGTTTATTATTTCATATTCTTTATTTATTTTTTCATATTCTTTATTTATTGTTTCATATTCTTTATTTATTGTTTCATATTCTTTATTTATTGTTTCATATTCTTTATTTATTGTTTCATATTCTTTGTTTCTTTATGTTTACATGAACGTGTTTTATGTTTTCATGTTTTTACCCAACACAAAGCCCAGAAGCTTCTGGACTCGGGAGCTCACGCCCACGATCCGGTACAGGCCCTGGTCATCGATACCTGGAGGGGAGGAGGGGAGGAGGAGGAGGAGGAGGAGGAGGAGGAGAAGAGGAGAGAGGAGAGGAGAGAAGGAGGAGGGGAGAGGAGAGTTTAGGCTACAAATTATTTATTGATGATCTTCTGATCTATAAAAAGTCATCAAACATGTTTTGAATCCACGATCACAGAAGATCAACACAGCAACAGGTTGACCTGACACGATTAAAGCTTTACTAGTTCAAACCTTTACTAGTTTAAACCTTTACTAGTTTAAACCTTTACTAGTTTAAACCTTTACACGTTTAAACCTTTACTAGTTTAAACCTTTACACGTTTAAACTTTTACTAGTTTAAACCTTTGATAGTTTAAAGCTTTACAAGTTTAAACCTTTACTAGTTTAAACCTTTACTAGTTTAAACCTTTACTAGTTTAAACCTTTACAAGTTTAAACCTTTTCTAGTTTAAACCTTTACTAGTTTAAACCTTTACACGTTTAAACCTTTACTAGTTTAAACCTTTACTAGTTTAAACCTTTACAAGTTTAAACCTTTACACGTTTAAACCTTTACTAGTTTAAACCTTTACACGTTTAAACCTTTACTAGTTTAAACCTTTGATAGTTTAAAGCTTTACAAGTTTAAACCTTTACTAGTTTAAACCTTTACTAGTTTAAACCTTTACTAGTTTAAAGCTTTGATAGTTTAAAGCTTTACAAGTTTAAACCTTTACTAGTTTAAACCTTTACTAGTTTAAACCTTTACTAGTTTAAACCTTTACAAGTTTAAACCTTTTCTAGTTTAAACCTTTACTAGTTTAAACCTTTACAAGTTTAAACCTTTACACGTTTAAACCTTTACTAGTTTAAACCTTTACACGTTTAAACCTTTACTAGTTTAAACCTTTGATAGTTTAAAGCTTTACAAGTTTAAACCTTTACTAGTTTAAACCTTTACTAGTTTAAACCTTTACTAGTTTAAACCTTTACAAGTTTAAACCTTTACACGTTTAAACCTTTACTAGTTTAAACCTTTACTAGTTTAACACTTTACTAGTTTAAACCTTTACTAGTTTAAACCTTTACTAGTTTAACACTTTACTAGTTTAAACCTTTACTAGTTTAAAGCTTTACAAGTTTAAACCTTTACTCGTTTTAACCTTTACTAGTTTAAACCTTTACTAGTTTAAAGCTTTACAAAGAGAACATTTGACTGTTGAATCTTTGCCGTCTGTTGTGAAGAGCATCGAACTACAGAAAAACAAACCCACAGAACAAAGAAAACACAACAAAGAATAAAACAAAGAACAAAACAAAGAATAAAACAAATAACAAAACAAAGAATAAAACAAAGAATAAAACAAAGAACAAAACAAAGAGAACAAAACAAAGATAATACAACAAAGGGAATAAAAAAAGAACAAAAAAACAACAAAAAAAGAGAATAAAACAAAGGGAATAAAACAAAGGGAACAAAACCAAGAGAGCCCAGTGTGGCGCAGTACCTCGAGTCTCCACCGCGTGGATGAACTTCTTCATGACGTTGAAGCCCACGGCGTCCAGCTGGGCCGCGGACGGCGGGGAGCAGGACCAGGAATGAACTTTGACCCCCAAAACGAGACAAACAGGAATAAAACAGAAAATACACGAAACATGTTGAACACGTCAGTAAAAGCAGCTTCAGCTTCACGCCGTGCCGCTGAGAGGATGAAGAACAAGAAACACAGAGAACATGAATAACATGAATAACATGAAGCAGAGAGACTCACGGCCATCCGCCTGGCTGTCTCTGTTCAGGTTGTACACCTGAAAATCAGAAATATCCAAGATTAATGAGGGCAGGAGGTATTCATCAAACGTAACGTCAATGTTTTAAAGTTTAACAAAAAGTTTAAAACGTTTTTAAATGTGTTTTCCATGCATGACAAACCATGAAAATATATATATATAAAACTCTGGATGTGTCATCTGGATATTCAGGATTACATATATATATATTTATTTATTTATTTTTCTCCGTGAGCTTGTAACTTCACATGCATAGAGGTTTATTCAGCATTGTGAACGTTCTTTACATAAACAGTCCAGAAGGCTCCCCGCCGTGTGTTCACGTTTAATCTGATGAGCTGAGTCGTCTGTGAGTGTGTCGAAGGCGGAGGAGTGGGAGGGGCTTAACGACCACGACACCAGCCCAGCTCAGCGGCTGCTCGTTGGGGTCGAGGCTGTGAGGCGTCATGACGACGGCGCTCTGAGGCGTCATGACGACGGCGCCCGGAGACTGAAGAGCCGACCCCAGACGATGGAGACCAACCAGAGTTCCTTTGAGCAATGGACTACCTTGACCTTTCCATGACCTTTCATAACCTTCCATGACCTTTCATAACCTTTTCATGACCTTCCTATGACCTTCCATGACCTTCCATGGCTTTAAACCCCATTTCCATGACATTTGGTGACATCTCGGTGTGTACACCAGTACTTAATGAACCTTAAATGGCACATGAATGAGAAACAATAGTTTGATTAAAAGAATAAATATGTATATTTTTCAAGGACTTTTCCAGGCCTGGAAATAACAATATTTAAATAGCAGGACTTCCAGTCTGAAAACGGAGCCATGCTAAAAATATATATAAACTCATCTTTTCATGTCAGAGCTCTTATTTAAGATTTCAAACTGTTACCGTGGTAACCTACAGACAGTCAAACTGTTACCATGGTAACCTACAGACAGTCAAACTGTAACCGTGGTAACCTACAGACAGTCAAACTGTAACCATGGTAACCTACCGGTTCTCTGCCGTCCATCGCCTCCATCCACAACCTGCGGTCCTCTTCAGACAGAGCCTGCATGGTGATCACTCCAGCCCTACACACACACACACACACACACACACACACACACACACACACACACACACACACACACACAGCCAATTTAATTAGAATTATGTGTAAATACCACTTTCTCCCACTTAAAATAATATAAATAAACACACATCAACAGATGCACAAACACACACACAACACACCCAACACATTAGCTTCTCAAATTTTAAGCCCGGGGTCAGACGACAGTTAAATACGACAAACACACACAGCACTTTGTTTAAGGATGTAGTGCGTATCAGGGTGTGTGTCGGGTTGTGTGTCTCTTGTGTGTCGGGTTGTGTGTCTCGTGTGTGTGCTAAAGGTATGACTCGGTTCCTTCAGGATGAACGGATGAAACCAGAAAGAAAATAAAGGATGAAGAATTTAGCCTGAAAATACAAAATGCACTGGACCCCTCACCTTCAGCACACACACACACACACACACACACACACACACACACACACACACACAGCCAATTTAATTAGAATTATGTGTAAATACCACTTTCTCCCACTTAAAATAATATAAATAAACACACATCAACAGATGCACAAATACACACACAACACACCCAACACACAAAAACACACATCCAATACACACACAGAAACACACCCACACACACACACACACACACACACACACACACATAATAATATGGCCTCCTCACCCCTCTCCTTATCTCCTCCTGAGGATGGTAATATGAATAAAGGCTGAATAGTAAATAAGTGCACGAGGTAATGAAAAGGTTCATTTGATGGAGGAAGGTTGAAGTTGAGGTGAGTCCAGGAGGAAGAGGAGGTGAGGAGGGAGGGGAGAAGGAGGTGAGGAGGGAGGTGAAAGGAGAGGACGAGGAGGTGGAGAAGGAGGTGAGGAAGGGAGGAGGAAGGGGAGGAGGAGAATGAGAGGAAGGGAGGAGAGAGGGGAGGAGGTGAAGAGGTGAGGAAGGGAGGAGAGAGGTGAGGATGAGGAGGTAAGGAAGGGAGGAGGGAGAGAAGGAGACAAGGAAGGGAGGAAGAGAAGAGGGAGGGGAGGTGAGGAGTGTAGGAAAAGGAGGAGGAGGAAGAGAAGCCCCAGGGGGCCGAGCATGAGAGGACAAACATCCTCCACATTCTCTCCTCGGGTTCAAATCACATGAGCACCCCCTGGTGGCCGTGAGGGTAACTACATCAATAAAAACATAAAAACAGCTGATTGGCTGTCTGACCGGAGAGATGGAGCCGGGACATGAAGACATGAAGACATGAAGACACAAAGACACGAAGACATGAAGACACAAAGACACGAAGACATGAAGACACGAAGACATGAAAACATGAAGACACAAAGACACGAAGACATGAAGACATGAAGACACAAAGACACGAAGACATGAAGACACAAAGACACAAAGACATGAAGACATGAAGACATGAAGACACAAAGACACAAAGACACGAAGACATGAAGACATGAAGACACAAAGACACAAAGACATGAAGACATGAAGACACAAAGACATGAAGACATGAAAACATGAAGACACAAAGACACGAAGACATGAAGACACAAAGACATGAAGACACGAAGACATGAAGACATGAAGACATGAAGACACAAAGACACAAAGACATGAAGACATGAAGACATGAAGACACAAAGACACGAAGACATGAAGACATGAAGACACGAAGACATGAAGACATGAAGACACGAAGACATGAAGACATGAAGACATGAAGACACAAAGACACGAAGACATGAAGACATGAAGACACAAAGACAAAGACATGAAGACATGAAGACATGAAGACACAAAGACACGAAGACATGAAGACATGAAGACACATGAAGACACAGACAGAGACATGAAGACATGGAAGACAAGAGACATGACACAAAGACACAAAGACATGAAGACACAAAGACATGAGGACATGAAGACATGGAGACATGAAGACACAAAGACATGAAGACATGGAGACATGAAGACACAAAGACATGAAGACATGAAGACACAAAGACATGAGGACATGAAGACATGGAGACATGAAGACATGAAGACATGGAGACATGAAGACACAAAGACACAAAGACATGAAGACATGGAGACATGAAGACACAAAGACATGAAGACATGAAGACACAAAGACACAAAGACACGAAGACATGAAGACATGAAGACATGAAGACACGAAGACATGAGGACATGAAGACATGGAGACATGAAGACACGAAGACACAAAGATACAAACACAAAGACACAAAGACACGAAGACATGAAGACACAAAGACACAAAAACACAAAGACATGAGAACATGAAGACATGAAGACACGAAGACACAAAGACACAAAGATACAAAGACATGAAGACACAAAGACACGAAGACATGAAGACACAAAGACATGAAGACATGAAAACATGAAGACATGAAGACATGAGACATGAGACATGAAGACATGGGACATGAGAGACATGAAGACACGAAGACATGAGGACACAAAGACACGAAGACATGGAGACATGAAGACATGAAGACATGAGAACATGGAGACATGAAGACATGAGAACATGAAGACATGAAGACATGAGGACATGAGGACATGAAGACATGATGACATGAGACATGAGACATGAGGACATGAAGACATGAAGACATGAGGACATGAAGACATGAAGACATGAGGACATGAAGACATGAAGACATGAGGACATGAGGACATGAAGACATGATGACATGAAGACATGAGGACATGAGACATGAGGGACATGAAGACATGAGGACATGAAGACATGAGGACATGAGGACATGAAGACATGAGGACATGAAGACATGAAGACATGAGGACATGAGGACATGAAGACATGAGGACATGAAGACATGAGGACATGAGGACATGAAGACATGAGGACATGAAGACATGAGGACATGAGGACATGAAGACATGAGGACATGAAGACATGAGGACATGAGGGACATGAGACATGAGACATGAGGACATGAGGACATGAGGACATGAAGACATGAAGACATGAGACATGAGGACATGAGGACATGAAGACATGAGGACATGAAGACATGAGGACATGAGGACATGAAGACATGAGGACATGAAGACATGAGGACATGAGGACATGAAGACATGAGGACATGAAGACATGAGGACATGAAGACATGAGGACATGAGGACATGAAGACATGAGGACATGAAGACATGAAGACATGAGGACATGAGGACATGAGACATGAAGACATGAGGACATGAAGACATGAGGACATGAAGACATGAGGACATGAAGACATGAAGACATGAAGACATGAAGACATGAGGACATGAGGACATGAAGACATGAGGACATGAAGACATGAGGACATGAAGACATGAGGACATGAGGACATGAAGACATGAAGACATGAAGACATGAGGACATGAGGACATGAAGACATGAAGACATGAAGACATGAAGACATGAGGACATGAAGACATGAGGACATGAAGACATGAGGACATGAAGACATGAAGACATGAGGACATGAAGGCCTCGCCCGCCGGTCCACGGCCTCCTGTTCCCCCTGAGGCCGAGTCCCTCTTTCCAGACCCTGAACCGTCTTCCCTTTGAATCCCCCACACACACACACACACACACACACACACACACACACACACACACTGACCTGTCCACGGCCTCCACGTCGAAGCAGAACCTCTTCTCGATGGAGTCCGTCTTCCTCCGGGTGCAGGACTTGAGTGAGAAGCTCTCCTCGTCTCCCTGACGCCCGACGACCCGAGAGGAGGAGAGCGGCGTGGGGACGGCGTGGAGGCGCCGACGGACGTGTCGAGACAGAGAGGGAGAAACCCGAGGCAGGTCGGAATAATCAGACTCTCTCTCTCTCTCTCTCTCTCTCTCTCTCTCTCCCTCGCTCTACCAACTCGCCTCACTTCCAAATGTGATTTTTGACTAAATGCAAATCAATCACATTTCTAGTTTGAAGTGGAACCGTCCGTGAGACGTTCGGTTCTCCAGCGTCGCCACGAGCCTGAGGGTGTGATGTCATCACCTCGCCGCTCCTCCACGTGTTCGCGTGTTTGCCTGTTTGCGTGTTCTCCACTCTTAGCGTGTGGGAGCTCAAAGTATTACCGCGATCCAAAATATTTCTACTTTTCCTCCCGCTGGCAAAGCGCTGCGTGAGAACCTCCAGACGACAGGCCCGGACCTGAACCTGAGCTCAGGAGGAGGACCGGAGGAGGAGGAGGAGAGGAGGAGGAGAAGAGGAGGACAGGAGGAGGACAGGAGGAGGACAGGAGGAGACAAATCCAGGCCGAGAGTTTGGTTTGAAAAAAAATATTTAACCTGAAATATTCAAGTTTGGAGTTTTTGATCAATGTATTGGACATAAAAATAAGAGCATGAAAGGTTTTATTGGTTTGAATGTAATTTAGATACATAAAATATTTTGTTTAATTTTTCAGTAGAAGATTTTATGTTTCCAACTTTTAATCTTTTTTTCTTTGCTTTCTTTCCGTTTTCTTTTTTTTTTTCTTACAGTTTTGTAATATTTTTTTCAGGTTAAAATATTTTGCTTTTTATAAAACTATCGACTTGGAATATATATAAATACATATACAAGGAGAGTTTCAAACATATATATATATTTCTGCTTATACACTTAGAGAACAATAGTTGGAGATAGTTTCAGTTTGTTTGAGAAAAAGATTTGAACCCAAAAATTCAACCTGGACATTAAAAAATCCCCAAATAAATGCATGAGTTTTGTTATTTTTATTTTTTATAATTAAAATATATTTGTAGACTTTTCAGTAGAAGATTTTCAACTTTCAATCTTTTTATTTTTTTTACAGTTTCAAATATACATTTTTAAGGTTAAAATCTTTTTTTTGAAATGCGTCAGAAACTATTTAGAAGTATTTATTTAAACCTTATTCTGATCCACGTTCTCCTAAATTGAACCAAAAATATCACCAAATTATGCAAATAATGATTTACAAGTGTATATATATATATATTTATTGTGTATATTTGAAAGGGTACTCACGGTCTTCCCTCCTGACTTTGGGTCGAACAGAACCATCGTGATCCTCTTGGGCTCACGGTGGTACGTACAGTAGTACTTCACCCAGGTGGAGACGAAGGAGCCTGAGGAGGCGAGAGGAGGAGAGGAGGTGAGGTGAGGAGGGAGGAGGTAAGGAGAAGGGTGAGGAGGCGAGGATGTGAGGAGAGGGGGTAGGAGGGGAGAGGAGGTGAGGTGAGGAGACGGAGGAGAGGGGTGAGGAGGCGAGGAGGGAGGAGGTAAGGAGAGGGGTGAGGAGGCGAGGAGGTGAGGAGAGGGAGGAGGAGAGTGGGGAGGGAGGAGGTAAGGAGAAGGATGAGGAGGCAAGGAGGTGAGGAGAGGGGGTAGGAGGGGAGAGGAGGTGAGGTGAGGAGACGGACGAGGAGGAGAGGAGGTGAGGAGGGAGGAGGGAGGAGGTAAGGAGAGGGGTGAGGAGGCGAGGAGGTGAGGAGAGGGTGGAGGAGAGGAGGTGAGGTGAGGAGGGAGGAGGTAAGGAGAAGGGTGAGGAGGCGAGGATGTGAGGAGAGGGGGTAGGAGGGGAGAGGAGGTGAGGTGAGGAGACGGAGGAGAGGGGTGAGGAGGCGAGGAGGGAGGAGGTAAGGAGAGGGGTGAGGAGGCGAGGAGGTGAGGAGAGGGAGGAGGAGAGTGGGGAGGGAGGAGGTAAGGAGAAGGATGAGGAGGCAAGGAGGTGAGGAGAGGGGGTAGGAGGGGAGAGGAGGTGAGGTGAGGAGACGGACAAGGAGGAGAGGAGGTGAGGAGGGAGGAGGGAGGAGGTAAGGAGAGAGGAGAGGAGGAGAAGAGGTGAGGTGAGGAGGGAGGAAGAGAGGAGGTGAGGTGAGGAGGGAGGAGGTAAAGAGAGGGGGAGGAGAGGGGGGAGGAGGGAGGAGGTAAGGAGAAGGGTGAGGAGGTGAGGAGGTGAGGAGAGGGGGTAGGAGGGAGGGAGGTGAGGAGGGAGGAGGAGAGGGAGAGGGGGGAGGAGAGGGGGGAGGAGGGGAGAGTAGGAGAGGAGGTGAGGTGAGGAGACGGAGGAGGAGGTGAGGAGGGAGGAGGGGAGAGGAGGTGAGGAGGGAGGAGGGGAGAGGAGGAGAGGAGAGAACCACAGGAAGGAGAACCCGTGACGTGAAGCGGTAAAGAGTCTCCGCCGTG
>CM070088.1:1210000-1212500 GCA_036178185.1 Liparis tanakae | reverse complement strand
AAGAGGAGGAGGAGAGAAGAGAGATGAGGAGGAGAGAAGAGAGAAGAGGAGGAGGAGAGAAGAGAGATGAGGAGGAGAGAGAAGAGAGAGAGGAGAGAGGAGGAGAGAGAGATGAGAGGAGAGAGGAGAGAGGAGGAGAGAGGAGAGAAGGAGGAGGGAGAGAGAGATGGAGGAGGAGGAGAGAGAGATGAGGAGGAGAGAGGAGAGAAGAGAGATGAGGAGGAGAGAGGAGAGATGAGGAGGAGGGAGAGATGAAGGAGGAGAGAGGAGAGATGAGGAGGAGGGAGACATGAAGGAGGAGAGAAGAGAGATGAGGAGGAGAGAGAGGGAGAGAGAGAGAAGAAGGAGGAGAGAGAGAAGGAGAGGAGAGAAGGAGAGAAGAAGAGAGAAGGAGAGGAGAAGAAGAGAGAGAGGAGAGAGAAGGAGGAGAGAAGAGGAGGAGGAGAGAAGAGAAGGAGGAGAGAAGAGAGAAGAGGAGGAGGAGAGAAGAGGAGGAGGAGAGAAGAGGAGGAGGAGAGAGTTGTATTGATGCTATTAAAACATGATATGCTGAATGTAAATGAAGTATTACTGTAGATGATCAGTCTGTCTTTATTTAGTTTGAGTGTTTATCAGCTACGTTAGGTATATTTTCATGAACACAGTTGAAGCTTCAATAGAAACATGAATAATCTCCTGAGAGACGGAGGAGCGCTCCGCTCACCGATGCAGATCTCATCGTCCGTCTCGGCGTCTCCGATGCACTGGAACTTAAACTCGTTCAGAGAGTCCGCGAACTTCCTCTTGGCCGTCGACAGACCTGAGAGGAGGAGGAGGAGGAGGGGGGAGGGGGAGGAGGAGGAGGAGGAGGGGGAGAGGCAGTTAGGTTGACTGACGTTTCAACATTTAACGTTTGCTTCACTTTCAGTCAAGAAGAACGAAAAGAAGAAAAAAACTGCAGGAATCTCCAGAGAGAGAGAGAGGGAGAAAGAAAGAGAGAGAGAGAGACAGAGAGAGAGAGAGAGGGAGAAAGAAAGAGAGAGAGAGACAGAGAGAGACTACACTAAACATGCACAAGCCAATGTGCATCCATCCATTCGTCCCTCCATCTCTCCATCCATCATCTTATCTTGGGGGCAGTTTGTTCTCCCAAAACGTATATGACCATATATTTATATATACATATATATATATATATATATATATATAAATATATAAATATATATATATAAATATACTATATATACATATATATATATATATATATATATATATATATATATATATATATATATATATATATATATATATATATATATATATATATATATATATATATATATATATATATATATATATATATATATATATATATATATATATATGGTGCTGAGTCACAAGCTTTAAAAGAACAAGTCCTTCATCACAGACCTTCTAAAGTCACTTTCACTCTTTTGCCTTGAAAACACACACACACACACACACTCACACACACACACACACGCACACACACACACTCGGCTCCGGACTCAGCCCATGTTTCTAAACCAGAGCCACATGGTTGGCCGGTGGACGTTCGACGTCTTCCAACACAGAACGAGTTACTGCAACACAAAGAGAGGATCACACTGCGCAGGGGGCGGGGCCACGGGGCAGGGGGCGGGGCCACGGGGCAGGGGGCGGGGCCACGGGGCCACGGGGCGGCGGGGAACACGCAGCACCTTGTAGGGCCGGGAGAACACGAGCTGCAGGTTACACGACCACGAACAACGAGGAGACGGGAGAAACCAAAAAGAAAGAATGAAACCTTCATACAGAACGTAGTTAAACTTTAGTCTTCATACCACAAGGGGAGGTTTATAAAGGACTGGACCAGGGCCTTTAATGCCATTTAACCCTTTATTGAACACAGAGGTGACTCAAGGTCACAGTCGATGTCCTAAGGTCACACGGCCGCCTGACATCAGCTGTGTGTCTCATTCTGTCTTTAGACTCCTCGTATTTACATTAATGTGTAAAGACCTGAACATGAGCCACGCTGTGTGCAGCAGCCGCATGACATCATCGAGTCGGTCCGTCGTCAAGGAGACGAATAAATATGAAAATATGTGAAATGTCTTTAATATTCAAAATAATAAATATTCAGATTTGCAGCTGAAGGAGAAGAAGAAAAAGGGACATTATGGGATGCAAACAGTGTGTGTGAGTGTGAGTGTGTGTGTGTGTGAGTGTGAGTGTGCATGTGAGTGTGTGTGTGTGTGAGTGTGAGTGTGCATGTGAGTGTGAGTGTGCATGTGTGTGTGTGTGTCCAGGACAGCTGTGGACAGTTTAACACCAGCCTCTCTGTCCTCTTCCTTCACACGTGTATGACATCATTCCCTCCTGAGCATGTGACAAAGCCTAGTGGAGACGCATACAAACAAACAAACAAACAAACAAATAAACAAACACACAAACAAACAAACAAACGTGCCAAGTGAAAACGTTGCTAAAAGTAAAACGTGGTTACAGTCGGACCGCT
>CM070088.1:1200000-1205000 GCA_036178185.1 Liparis tanakae | reverse complement strand
TTTAAACTTCAAAATTGCAACTACAGGTGAAAAATAGCCTCTTGGCTAACTCTGGCACATTCACCGAAATGTTTTTATCAATGTGCACTGTCCTTAAATAAACCCAGTAAAAAAGAAAAAAAGTAAACTAGAGGAGATCGTCAACGGAGGAATTTTCATTGTAGCTCCATCGTCATAAAACGAGTTTGCTTTCATACAATGTGCCAAAAATAATCAGGAGGAAGGAGGAAACGAGTCAAGGTCACTACCAACGACCTTCAGTCAAGGACGGACGAGTTCATCTCCGTCTGACCAGAAGTTCCAGACTGAGATGAAGACTAAGATGAAGACAGAGATGAAGAAGACAGAGATGAAGAAGACTGAGATGAAGACTGAGATGAAGACTGAGATGAAGACAGAGATGAAGAAGACTGAGATGAAGACTGAGATGAAGACTGAGATGAAGACTGAGAGGAAGACTGAGATGAAGACTGAGAGGAAGACTGAGATGAAGACAGAGATGAAGAAGACTGAGATGAAGACTGAGATGAAGACTGAGAGGAAGACTGAGATGAAGACTGAGATGAAGACTGAGATGAAGACTGAGATGAAGAAGACTGAGAGAAAGACTGAGAGGAAGACTGAGATGAAGACAGAGATGAAGAAGACTGAGATGAAGACTGAGATGAAGACTGAGATGAAGACTGAGATGAAGACTGAGAGGAAGACTGAGATGAAGACTGAGATGAAGACTGAGATGAAGACTGAGATGAAGACAGAGATGAAGACTGAGATGAAGACTGAGATGAAGACTGAGATGAAGACTGAGATGAAGAAGACTGAGAGAAAGACTGAGAGGAAGACTGAGAGGAAGACTGAGAGGAAGACTGAGATGAAGACTGAGATGAAGAAGACTGAGAGAAAGACTGAGAGGAAGACTGAGAGGAAGACTGAGAGGAAGACTGAGAGGAAGACTGAGATGAAGACAGAGATGAAGAAGACTGAGATGAAGACTGAGATGAAGACTGAGAGGAAGACTGAGATGAAGACTGAGATGAAGACAGAGATGAAGACTGAGATGAAGACTGAGATGAAGACTGAGATGAAGACTGAGATGAAGACTAAGATGAAGAAGACTGAGATGAAGAAGACTGAGATGAAGACTGAGATGAAGACTGAGATGAAGAAGACTGAGATGAAGACTGAGAGGAAGACTGAGATGAAGACTGAGAGGAAGACTGAGATGAAGACAGAGATGAAGAAGACTGAGATGAAGACTAAGATGAAGACAGAGATGAAGACTGAGATGAAGACTGAGATGAAGACTGAGATGAAGACTGAGATGAAGACTAAGATGAAGAAGACTGAGATGAAGAAGACTGAGATGAAGACTGAGATGAAGACTGAGATGAAGAAGACTGAGATGAAGACTGAGAGGAAGACTGAGATGAAGACTGAGAGGAAGACTGAGATGAAGACAGAGATGAAGAAGACTGAGATGAAGACTGAGATGAAGACTGAGATGAAGACTGAGATGAAGACTGAGATGAAGACTGAGATGAAGAAGACTGAGATGAAGACTGAGATGAAGACTGAGATGAAGAATGAGATGAAGACAGAGATGAAGACTGAGATGAAGACTGAGATGAAGACTGAGATGAAGACTGAGATGAAGACTGAGATGAAGACAGAGATGAAGACTGAGATGAAGACTGAGATGAAGACTTTTTTAAATGAAAATATTTTGACATTTTATAGATAGATAATGTATCAGTCGATTGAGAGCTACAAAAATATTCAGATTAATCAAAAATAAATTAACCGTAACTTAAGGTTGTTTTTATTTTGTCAAAATATTCAGACACGCGTCCTTTGACCATTTTTCAAGCAAAACTGGAAATAGCTGCTTAAAATATAAGAATGCTCAGTTGTTCTCTATCATTTATATAAACAAATTAAAAAAAACTTTTGAATATTTTAAGGTTTTAAACTAATATTTTCTGACATGTACAGATAAATAATGCATCAGTCGATTGAGAGATCAAGAAATATTCATATTAATGACAAAACTGGTAATAGCTGCTTAAAATATAAGCATGCCCTGTTGTTCTCTATCATTTACAGAATATTTTAACTTTTTAAATGAACATTTTCTGATATTCTACAGATAAATAATGTATCAGTCGAAATATTCTGATTCATCAAAAATAAATGATCCGTTTTTTGAGGCCGTAATAAAGTACAAAACAACAACAACAACAACAACAACAAAGACCATTTAGACTCTAAATGAGAAGCTATAGAAAGCTCCACTCTGTGAGCGCGCCGCCTCCTGCATGTTGTTCAGGCTTCAATGTTTTCCCAGGCGAACACCGACTGTTGGTGGGAAGCGTGAAACAGGAAGTGCCAAACAAGAACAGGAAGAGGAAGTGGGTTCAGATCCAGAATGTTTTCCAGCTCATAAAAACCCAGAACATTCCATTATATTTATATTATAGAACAGGAAACATCACATGTACCGTGTAGTTACCGTTATTTAAAATACCATCTTTATTTATTCTATTGCCCGTCACCGTTTTTTAATCTCAATGAGGCTTTCACTGGTTAAAGAAATATACAATTTAAATTAAATTAAAATAAGTCAAATGACGAATCCTCCCGTCACCAAAGTGAATCTATTAGATAAACTTTCTAACAGCTGCAGTCGGGATTAAATAATATTTCACGTCTAATAATTATCATCAAAACCACAAAGATATTCATTTCTTAACAATATAAAAATGAGAAAAGCCAAATATTCTCATACGTTTGAGCTGCAATGATTTTATATATCAGAACAACTCAATCAATTACCAATAAATCAACTGATCAACTAATCAATTAATACAAATAACTACTTTTTTCAGCCTTTATTGATTGCTTGCAATTGAGGCTCGTATAACAGAACGGAGAACATAATAACGTCTGAGCTAAAATGTTTATTTTTTTTACCAATAATACTGACAACCAACTCGTACCAAATGAATACTGTATTGCATTTCGGGTGGTATACGATAATGTAATCACAGGTCAGGGCTTCAGCATCGACCCTTCAGTCAGCCGCAGGTATCCTTCTTCTGTTTGTTGTTATTACTGATGTTTATATATTTTGCTGATGGAAATACATAAACACAACTCATACTCATATCACGGATACAACCTCTTCAGTTAATTCATGAATTATTTAAAAAGCTAAATAACTAAAAACTGATCACATTTACTATTTAGATTTCTTTAACTCAAACAGACGAAGCCCGTGTGGAAACTTCCGGGCGTGAAATAAAACCCGGCGAGCCTGAGCGCGCCCTCCAGCTCGGCCGAGGTGCAGACGGCGAGAAGCCGTCCTGTTGTGTATCCAACGCCATCTGACATTCAGCAGCCAGCCTGGCAACACACTGACCCCCCCAAACACACACACACACACACACACACACACACACACACTCGCCTCTCGTGTGTTGTGGCAGCAGACGTGGCTGGAGGTGCTGGGAGGAGATTACCTCCTCTCTCCAGGTCGAGAAATATGCCTTTAAATGAATATTCCTTTAGCACAGGAATGAGTCTCAAGGTCCCCCCCCCCTCAGAGCCACACCCTCCAGCTGTAATCTCCCTCTCCTCCCATCCTTAATCCCTCTGTGCTTTTTGCTCGCTTCCTTTCCCCTCGAGTTCATTCATTTGAATTCAAGCTTCTTTCTTTAGCGTGGAATCTGAATCCCTTGGGTTCATCACTTCCTCACGCAGCGGAGGGAGAACACGACTCGGCCGACGAGTGGCGGCGTCATGCCGCGACGCGTCCGCCAGCAAGCTGTCCGCGACACCTGCTGCAGCACATACACACATATATATATATATATATATATATATATATATATATATATATATATATATATATATATATATTCACAAGAGGAACTGCAGAACAGGAAACGTGAAGCAGATTAATGCCAATTAAAGTGTTTGACAGAAAAGCAGCTCCACACCTCCCCCTCGTTCTGTCGTTCATAGGGAACTAAGAGCGGCCCTGAAGGCACCATCAAAGGCTTTACTCACTCACACACACACACACACACACACACACACACACACACACACACACACACACACACACACACACTCACACTTCACAGTGAGCACTCATCGCTCAGATAAAGAAGAGTACATGTTCTGTCCTGTGTGTTACAGTCTTTTGTGAGTGGAGCTCTCTCTCTCCCTCTCTCTCTCTCTCTCTCTCTCTCTCTCTCTCTCTCCCTCCTACTTTATTCATCCCCAGGAGGAAATGTCTTCAGGCGCAGATCAAACAACCATTAATTATTTACTACAACATAATGAATATATATTGAAACACCCCTTCACACTGCGTGTGTGTGTGTGTGTGTGTATATGTATGTGTGTGTGTATATGTGTGTATATGTGTGTGTGTGTGTGTGTGACTCATGTGGGCGGAGTTAACCGAGCACAGAGTTGTTATAATAAGAGTTGAACTCATCTTCAACAGGTGAGGCGACCTTTACCGTGACCCCTGCAGAAGGCCCTGAAGCCCGGCCTGGAGGAGGGCTAGTACCAACACACCTCCCCCCCACCTCCCCCTCACCTCCTCCCCACCTCCCCCTAACTTCCTCACCTCCTCCTCACCTCCTCCTCACTGTATCTCATATCGAGCCCACCACCAATAATCCTCGAGGTCATGTCGTGTGAGGCTCTCACAAAACGCCCTCAACCACAACCCGATAGGCTCGTGTTTCCTCCATGCCCCGCCCCCAACGCCACGCTACCCCCCCCAGCATTAATCTTGGCTTGACCTCCTGACCTCCTGACCCCCCCCCTCGAGTCCCATCACTAGATAAAGATCCTGAAGCACAAATCCTAAATGAATAAATAATAAAGATATTCCCTCAATGAGATGACGCCACACACTCACACACACTCACACACACACACACAGACACAGACACACAGCTACCAGATTATACCCCCGCTAAGCC
>CM070088.1:1185000-1195000 GCA_036178185.1 Liparis tanakae | reverse complement strand
TTTTAATTTGATACCTTCAAAATAAAAGAATGGGACATTCTTCTTCAATTTCTTTAGGAAAAGGTGATCCTGTGTCTTTTCAAGCCACCTGGGGCCACATACAATGACGTGGTGGGCCTTGTGTTTGACACCTGTGCTCTAGATCACTTTACAGTGACCTGGAAGGAAGCAACACAACACCAACAACAACAGGCGGATTCAGTTCCGAGCAGCACGTTGTAAATGAGTCACTTTCTCCTTCCGGGGGGAAACTGCAGAGAAAGAAGACGTTGGGTCTCCTCTCGTTAACAAGTCGGACCTAAAGAACCTCCATCAGAAGAGTCGAGGAGCTGGAGGAGGAGGAGGAGCTGCAGCTGCAGAGTGAGCCTCACACAGAGGCCACCGACAGGTAAAAGAGACGCATAAAGAGACCTGCTGACTCCCGTGTGCCGGCGGTAAACCCGGCCGATGATCTCTAGACCTCACCTCGGGACAAAGGCGGAACTGTCCCGTCAGCAGCCGGCGCTTTGTGGACAGGAGTCCGTTTGTTTTGTTAACGGCGATAACACCGGGCGGAGAGTTCAGGCGGACGCGCAGTTGTATAACGACGAGAGCACAGGTGTCAAACACAAGGCCCGCTGTCCCAATCGACCTGCCACGATGTTATGTGGCCCCTGGTGGCTTGAAAGAAACATGATCACCTTTTCTTAAACACATTGAAGAAAAATATCCTGTGCTTTTATTTTGAAGGTTAATTAAAATAGATTCATGTTATAATATTATGGACATTTTCATGTTATGTGGCCCATGGTGGCTTGAAAGACACATGATCATCTTTACTTAAAGAAATTTAAGAAAAATATCCCAGGCTTTTATTTTGAAGGTTAATTAAAATGGATTCAGAGACCTTTTCATTTAATCTTTTTTTTCTTACAAACTATAATATGTTTGTGTGTGTGTGTGTGTGTGCGTGTTCTCCAGATGTCATTAAGGGCAGACGTAGCTTGTTATGAGCCTGGATCCGTCCTCACCTGGAGCAGAACGCTCCACACACACACACAGTAGGATACCTCAGGAGCGTGCACGATACCTCGATAGTCGGGTCGCGTGTCGGGTCTCTGGACGCCGATCGGGAGGATTTATTCTGACGGAACAATCTGACGAAGCACTGACAGGACATCTACAAGGATTATGACATAATAATTAAAAAGGGGAACACGAACTTGCCAATGTTTTATTTTTTTAACATAAAAGAGTTTTCAGTTTTTTCTCCATTTTCTTTTGTTAATTTTGTTCAAATTTACTTACGTTTTTTTTTTTTTTTTAAACAACATAAAAGAGTTTTCTTTTTCTTTTGTTCATTTTGTTAAAACACTTTTTTAACTTCAAAGTGTTTTGGTAGATTTTTTTACGTGGAGGATAAAG
Source organism: Liparis tanakae (assembly GCA_036178185.1). Lineage (NCBI taxonomy): Eukaryota > Metazoa > Chordata > Actinopteri > Perciformes > Liparidae > Liparis > Liparis tanakae. The sequence goes on along the minus strand of CM070088.1, from coordinate 1,193,596 downwards.
AGCTCATCGGTCAGCGTGTTACCAAACAGCGCGCTCTTATTTTGGAGGATCAAGCCCAGTGTGGGGGCATCTGTCCTCCTGTGGATGGGGACAGAAACTACTGTTCCTCTGTTTACTTATAAAAGATTATGGAGATCTGCTATATTAACCACCTCACCTGACCGCTGGCTCAGTGGTGAAGGGTTCTGTCATTTAATGCTGCTTGTCAAAAAACGCTACCTTGTGGTATTGCGCATGCGCCGAGTCGATTTTCCGAGTTTTTTCGATTTTTTTCCGACACGCCCATCATGTTTAGCTAACCCTGTCTTTGCAACGGTGAGTGACGTCACCTTGTGGTATTGCGCATGCGGCGAGTTGATTTTCCGAGTTGCACGTCATGCACGTCATGCACGTTATGCACGGCTGATAACGGTGAGTGACATCACCTGATATAACCCTGATATAAATCAATTTCATTACACTTTTTATAATTGGACTCATGACAGAAGAAAATACTTACTTTATGCCTTTATTTGATGTACAGATGTATAAAACCATAAAGTAGCATTTTTTTATAGGGTAGCATGAATCGATACACACCTATCCGTTTATGCAGCGGGTAGCAAATTTTTACAAGGCAGCAAAAAATGACAGAACACCGGCTCCACTTCACCTGTAGCTTCTGCTCCGCCCATTAGCTCCTCCCCCCAAGGTGTGAATGGGGGAATGAGGTCATGTGACATTGTGCACGGCTCCAGTTACTCATCGTCCTAGGCTGAGTTACCTCTCCTGTCACCGGAGTCTGTCCTCCAGGCGGAGCGACCTCAAGGCAACCCCACCTCCCCACCCGCAGCGCATAGGGCGGAGTATTTAATATATATACTTATAAGTGTCATGTATAAAAACACATCTTGCTTTGGCAGAAATACTCTATAACAAGAATAAAATATTCACAATGTTATGAGAAATAACCATTTGGAACCATCACTGCCCAAAGACCTGGCACCCACCTGTCCAGGTCTCCACCTACACCATCACCTGGTGTCCAGCTACACCGTCACCTGGTGCCCACCTACACCATCACCTGGTGCCCACCTAAACCATCACCTGGTGCCCACCTGTCTAGGTCTCCACCTACACCATCACCTGGTGCCCACCTGTCCAGGTCTCCACCTACACCATCACCTGGTGCCCACCTGTCCAGGTCTCCACCTAAACCATCACCTGGTGCCCACCTACATCATCACCTGGTGCCCACCTATACCGTCACCTGGTGCCCACCTACACCATCACCTGGTGCCCACCTACACCATCACCTGGTGCCCACCTGTCCAGATTCTCCACCTACATCATCACCTGGTGTCCAGCTACACCGTCACCCAACTAGAAGGAGTCACAGGTAAACCTCATGACCTTCTGGTCGTTAAACAGCGTCCAATCATTTACCTCCTATCAGGGAGTAAAACACACACCGCACCACCTCAAACTGAGACGTGCTTTATCACACAGACACAGACACACACACACACACACAGACACACAAACACACACACACACACACAGACTAAGCTTTTCATTGGATGCCAATAACCGAGTTAAGACTTCCAGAGTATCTCTTGCACCCTGAAGGCATCACCACTGTGTCAAAGCCTCGAGCGACGCATTCTGGAAATACACACACACACACACGCACACACACACACACACACACGCACGCACACGCACACACACTTACTCTTGAGCGCCTGGATCAGCGCCTTGCCGTCCTTGATGAGCTCCTTGATGAACTTGTTGGTCTTGTCCAGCTCCAGCTCGTGGGACTTGAGCCTCTCCCTGAACTGAGGGCTGTCCAGGTAGCAGTCACTGAACTCCAGGGCAGGTAGTCCCATCTTCCCCATCTTATCCACACAATATGTATTTTTTTTTAAAAAGGAACTAGAGGAGGAGGAGGAGGAGGAGGAGGAGGAGGAGGAGGAGGAGGAGGAGGAGGAGGTCTACTCCTGCTGGGGGCTTCTGCTGGAGATGATGGAAAATCCAATTACAGGATGTAAACACCGGGCGGAGAAGATCCCGATGCTACATAACCTCGCTTCCCCCCTCAGGTGGACACATCCAGGGTGCTGCTCATGGGCAGCGGCAGCGGGTCCGACACGGCATTCAATCACAATTCAATTTTTAAAAAGTCTCAGCGTAGTTCGAGTCTGGTGGAGCTTTAAAAGAAGAAGATTAAAAACACTTGCTCGCGTGAGGAGGGAAGGAGGCAGCGGGCAGAAAACCACCGCAAACTCGCCCGGCGGTGCGTTCCTCGCTGCGGGTTGAAACGCTTTCTCCTCGGCCCGCTCACCGCCGACAGACACCCACCCGGACGCGGATCACCCCGGAGTGACAGCTCGCTCGGCCAATGAGAAGGCCGGACTGGAGAGCTGACCCTCGGGAGGGGGCGGGGCGTGCGGGGAGCTCCTCGAGAACAGAGACAAAGAAAAGTATAGGAGAGGAGGGCTCACTCTGCTCGTGTTTCTAGAAACGCTATGTTCCTGGCGTTTACAATTAGGCCTCCTCTGTTTCCAAATGTTACACACATATAGCTTCACCTTTTTTTAACCAATATTACGTGATTATTTTTGAGCATTTTTATATTGCCTCGTAAGCTCCACAAGAAACTAGAAACAGTTTAATACAGGACACATCGGACAAGTAATCTTTCATAGATTCCACAATATAAATTGTGCACTTTTCTTGTGCATTCAGGTAATCGTTATCAATTAGTAAATATAAATATACCAACATATGTATATCCCATCAGTGGCAGCACAGTTCTAAAGGTATAGGGGTCGAGGGCATGCAGTGCATCTTCACGAGCACATACGATCTGTGCATGCTGCGGGCCGGGACCCTGGTTGGTGGGAGGAGACGCTGACGTCATTTCAACCGGAGCGGGAATTTCTTTTGCAGTTTATCGCACTTTTGGATGAAAGCTGCTTCCGCTCTCTGGCGCCCTCTGGCGCCCTCTGGCGGCGCGGTACTGCAACCGCAGCAACGATGGAAATATCATCTTTAACTGATTTTAATTATGAAAATATTGCCCCAAAATAACTTTTATCTCCAAAAGGAAACTAAATGGAAAAACTAAATAAAATTATTTGAGCATAAAAGCATATATAGCTGACTTGCAGTTATATAAAGATATACAATAAAGTGTCCCAGAGGATCTTTTAACGGTATTTATTCATCATTATATGAAGGTTCTTTGAGGCACCTGTATAGGTTCTTTGAAGAACTCTTTAAGGACATGGGTCTTTAGAGAACACTGGTTTGAAAGCTTCTTTAAAGAATCATAAATGGTGCCTTAAATAACCATTTTTGAAGGGTCCTTGTGGAACCATACATGGTGCCTTTAAGAACCATAAAGAACCATAGATGGTGCCTAAAAGAACCATTCTTAAAGGTTCTTTGAGACACCTTTATATGTTCTTTGAAGAACTCTTTAAGGACATGGTTCTTTAGAGAACCCTGCTTTGAAAGCTTCTTTGTGGAACCATAAATGGTTCTTCTCTGGCATCACTCTGAAGAACCATATTTGGTTCCAGATGCCCCTCCATGGTTTTGTGGGGTCAAGAGGTCGTTCCCTTTCACTCTCACATTACACACACCAATCGCTCTCCTCTTGTTTGTTCTCTCTAAAGTTCTCCGTCACCTCCTCCAGTGTCATATTACTCCATCTCCTCCTCCTCCTCTTCCTCCTCTTCTTCACAGGAGACTTGTGTTACCCTGACGTGGTTCCCCTGAGTCAGAGGACGTCCTTCAATACAATAAATAATAATAATCAAAGACTAATCAAAAGTCTCTAGATATGCAGAAACGACAGACTCTATTGTTATTAAAGTAAAGATGTATATGATGATATTGATATATATTTATCATTATGACACCTGTAAGGTGACACGGAGGGGAGAGACGTAAGAGACGTAGAATAAAGAACAGCTCCTCCTCTCAGACGTCCGGCTTCAGGGGAGATGTTTCTGGGGAGAGACGACAACATTCACATGAGGCGACCTCCAGAGAGGTCACGCACAGGAGGAGTCTACATCTACACAGGATTTACATGTTAACAACACACACTACAAACACACAATGAGACACAACCGAATGAACCACACACACTACAAACACGAAGATACACAAAAGAAGCGTGAAACAACCAGAAGCAGGAGACATCCTGATCCACCAGCTGGAGGCCTCGCCTGGTGGAGTGTGTGTGATACTTGGCCTCTGCTGCCCCCTCCTGGTACGTAGAGGTAGTGCACGCTATTTACTAAAGGCCTCCGGGGGTCAGAACAGGTGAGAGGAAAGTAGGTCAGACTCACTTTCCTCCTCCTCCTCTTCTTCTTCTTCTTCTTCTTCTTCTTCTTCTTCTTCTTCTTCTTCTTCTTCTTCTTCTTCTTCTTCTTCTTCTTCTTCTTCTTCTTCTTCTTCTTCTTCTTCTTCTTCTTCTTCTTCTTCTTCTTCTTCTTCTTCTTCAGAGGCTCTGGCATTAACACTCACTGAAGTCTTTGTGTCTTTATACATGTTTATAATGTGTCTCCAGGCCACCGCTATAAGAATGTCTCTCTCTCTCTCTCTCTCTCTCTCTCTCTCTCTCTCTATTTCTCTCTTTCCTAGTGCGGTGGGAGTTTTAGTCCTGACGTTAAAAGGAGACGGCGTTGAGGTGAGGCGGAGGAGGAGGAGGAGGAGGAGGAGGAGGAAGAGGAGGAGACACATACAGAGATCCTCACTTACAGGAACTCCATAAAGTCCAGACACGTCTTCCAGGAAGATTTGAGACTCAGACTGCAGTCAAAGAAAAGAGGAGGACAACAGGAGGACAACAGGAGGACTAGGGGAGGACTAGAGGAGGACTAGAGGAGGACTAGAGGGGGAGGAGCCTTCATGGTTGTCAGATCTTTGATGACATCACGACCGTCCAATGACGCGTCATCGTTTGAATCAACAACGTTGACCTAACCGTTCGACCGTGACGACGGCTCGGTCCAGAGGTCACAAGCCAACCTGTCATAACCGGGAACATAACACACACACACACACACACACACACACACACACGCCAGAGGTGTGCGCTACCTTCACTGACCATGTGGCGTTGAAACGGGCCCCATTGTGTTTTGGGGGAAAGCTTTAGAGAAAGCGAGGGTCCTGGAGTTTCTGTCCCCCTGAGACGCTCTCTGGCTCTCGCCACATTCAGCGGGGAGTAACGCCATGGCGTCACATTCCCCCGCCCCCTCCTCCCTCGCCGTGTGCACACGCTGTTTGTGTCGTCGCACAGAGATTCCAGATGATCGTTACATCACCGTTACATCTGTAAATGATTTTCACGAGAGGGAAGAAACCCAAAGCGACGCTCGGGAGGACGAGACGGATCACTTTCCCCCGGCTGACTCCATCCCTCTGAAGAGAAAGAGAAGAGAGAGGAAAAGAGAGAGAGGAAAAGAGAGAGAGAGAGAAAAAGAGAAAGAGAGAGAGAAAGTTACTTCAAAGGTCGACAGCGAGAAGAGGACACGCGGTGAGACAGCGAGGCGTCGTCCTCCTCAGACGAGGGCCAGGTGACCTCTGGTGACCTCTGGTGACCTCTGCTCTGTCGCTTATCGAGGCGCCCGGCGTGATGTCAGAGGGCGTCGTCGCGGCGGCGGCGGCGGCGTCTCTGCAGGAGCAGCGGACGCTCACCCGGCTGTACAGCCAGAACGGAGGCTGCCACCTGAGGATCTCACCGGAGGGGACGGTGAGCGGCGGCCGGCAGGAGGACGACCCCTCTGGTGAGGGGGGGGGGGGGGGGAATAATATATGTAGCATCTATTCCAAAATTAGATTGAATTTAATTCATATTCAATCAAATACAAGTTTAAGTTTATGTATATGTATTGTACAAATGTATTTTATATGTTTAGAAGTATAAATATATATACAGTATATATATATATATATATATATATATATATATATATATATATATATATATATATATATATATATATATATATATATATATATATATATGTATATACAATTTTGTTTATTTATTTATTTTGAATATGTATTACATTACAATCTCATTTTGGAATAAAGGCTAATTTAAAATACATATTTTTTTAATATTTCACAGCATCAATTCCAAAATCCTTTAAAACAAGTGATTTAATACATATTCAAAAAAGAATAGATTTTATATACATATATTTTAATTTTTTTAATTTTTATATATATATTTTTATATATGAAAATGTATCTAGATTTTTTTAATGGATTTTGTATATATATAACATTAAAACAATTTTGTTTACAGTTTTGTATTTATATCTATACATATATATAGTGTATGTATAAATGAGACACTGGTGGCACAGCGCTGTGTATTTCATTTTGAATTTAACCTGTTAATTAAATATGTTTAAAAAATGTTGGTAAACAAAAGAAGAGCAAACCTAAAAGGTTATGTCTGCAACCTGATAAGTGAACGAACTGGAGGCACTTCTGGTAAAGGTGTGTAAACAGAAGATAACAGTCACATGTAGGACACAGTCACACGACAGATGCTGAGCAAATACTTTATTCACAGCAGATAAATGGCGCTTACATTGCGGTCCAACTGAATCTGAATCGTTGCAGAGGTCCTGCGGCTGCAGGCCGTGAGCGTGGGCGTGGTGGTGGTGGAGGGCGAGGTCACAGGTCGCTACCTGGCCATGAGCAGACAGGGACGCCTCTACGGATCAGTGAGTCCTTCAGAGAGGGGGGATGAGAACATGAGATATGACATCATATCATATGACATCATATCATATGGCATCATATTATATGAGATAATATTATGACCTCATCTAATATGACCTCATATGAAATGACCTGACTGTATGATATGAAATCATCTGATATGACCTCATGTGATATGACATAATCTAATATGACCTCATATGATATGACATCATATAATATGACATAATCTGGTATGACCTCATATGATATGACCTCATTTGATATGACATAATCTAATATGACATCATCTAATATGACATCATATGATATGACATCATATGATATGACATAATCTGGTATGACCTAATATGATATGACATCACATGATATGACATCATCTAATATGACATCATCTAATATGACCTCATATGATATGACATAATCTAATATGACCTCATATGATATGACATAATCTAATATGACCTCATATGATATGACATAATCTAATATGACCTCATATGATATGACATAATCTAATATGACATAACCTGGTATGACCTCATATGATATGACCTCATTTGATATGACATAATCTAATATGACATCATCTAATATGACCTCATATGATATGACATCATATAATATGACATAATCTGGTATGACCTCATATGATATGACATCACATGATATGACATCATCTAATATGACATCATCTAATATGACTCATCTGATATGACCTTGTATGATATGACATCATCTGGTATGACCTCCTCTGGTATGACCTCATTTGATATGACATCATCTGGTATGACCTCCTCTGGTATGACCTCATTTGATATGACATCATCTGGTATGACCTCCTCTGGTATGACCTCATTTGATATGACATCATCTGATATGACCTCATCTGATATGACCTCAAATATTCTTCCCTCAGCAAACTCTGAATGACGAGTGCTACTTCCTGGAGAAGTACGAGGAGAACCACCACAACACGTACCGCTCCCAGAAGTACGGCTGGTACGTCGGCCTGAAGAGGAACGGCCGACCCAAAGCCGGACCGCTCGCCCACCGGGGCCAGAAGGCCGTCCTGTTCCTGCCCAGGCCGGCGGGCCAGACAGGAAGATGTGTAGGGCCAGACAGGAAGATGTGTAGGGCCAGACAGGAAGTCATGTAGGACAAGACAGGAAGTCGTGTAGGACAAGACAGGAAGTCATGGAAGATGTGTAGGGCCAGACAGGAAGTCATGTAGGACAAGACAGGAAGTCGTGTAGGGCCAGACAGGAAGTCATGTAGGACAAGTCAGGAAGTCTAGTGAAACCAGACAGGAAGTTGTGTAGAACATCTTATTATTATTATTATTATTATTATTATTATTATTATTATTATTATTATTATTATCATTATCATATTATTATCATTAACATATTATTTTCATTATTATATTATTATTATCATTATTATATTATTATTTATTATCATTATCATATTATTATCATTACTGTATTAATATCATTATTATTATATTATTATTATTATTATTATTATTATTATTATTATTATTATTATTCTGTGGCTGGTCAGCTGACAGTCTTGTCCATGAAGATACAGTCATCTGTAGGGGTCATTAGTAGATTAATGTAAGGTTATTATTAGGTTATTATTGAGTTGTTATGAGAAGGATAATTGAACCTCTTGGTGATGAAATGGCCCACAACCTTATAAACATATTTATCTTGTAGTTGGAACACATTTTGCTGGAACATTAACATTAATGTTGTGAATATGTTTTTGTAAAGTTTTATTTCTGATAGGATAAAACCTTTGCAGAACGTTGTCATAGAGATGTGCAAAAATAATAATTCATGCATACATA
>CM070088.1:1177500-1180000 GCA_036178185.1 Liparis tanakae | reverse complement strand
AATCTTAAAACAAGAAAAAGAAATCTAAGTAGGATCAAAAAATCCACTTTTACAAAATAAAATAAAATAATAATCTAACCAAGTCCAATCAGTTTATTTAAACACATCTGTATCAGAAGAGATGGACAGCATGTGTATGTGTATGTCACAGCAAAGGCTCTGAATACTTAGGACCGTGTGATGTTTTAGTTTTTCTTTTTTAATAAATGTAATAAATTTACTACATTTTAGTTTTTTCCTGTGAAGCTGGGGAGCTGAGTGAACATTCATGAGAAATAAAATTAACTTTTTTGATTTTAGCTAATTTAATAGAGGTCTGAATATGTTCCGTACCCACTGTAAAAAATACAATACGATGACACGGGGAAGATCACTGGGGATAAAAAGTTACTCAAAAAAAGTGACTTAAAAAACAATTTTTATAAAATAAAATAAATCTTAATATAAGAAAATAAAAGTCCAAACAGTAGCAAAAATCCCACTTTTACAAAATTAAATGACAAAAATAAAACCATCAGGGCATTCCATTCTGTCGAGTGGCGAACACGACTTCCTCTTTTCATTCCCCTGGAAGTCGTCATGGAATGATTCCTGTTCTTTTTTTATCCTCTTATCTCTTCTTCCCTTTCCTCTTCCTGTCATTCATGAACATGAAAATGAAAATAAAGTCCCGACTGGAGGAAAAAATAGATCCCCAAAAAAAACTGTGGGGTTATTTATGGCGAGCGCTTCGCATTCCACACGACCCCACATCGCTCTCACGTCGCCATGGCGCTGCAGGATGCTGCGGCTTCCTCTCTCTCTTTCTTTCTGTCCGACTCACTCCCTCCATTCTGCTCTGTCTCCACGCTTCCTCTCCTTTCTGTGTTTTAGGCCACTTCTTTTTCTTTTTTCTCCCCGCGTGTGCCCACCGACGAGAGGAGCGGCGATAAACAACCGCCTCCTCCAGGAGGAATGTCCAGAGAAGCTTTGAAGATGCCCATTGTCTGAGGAGGTGAGGAGGTGAGGAGGTGAGGAGGAAGAGAGGGAGAGAGGGGGGGAGAGCGAGAGGGGGGAGGGAGGGAGAGAGATGGAGGGCTCTGATTTGTACTAGTTTAATGACATGACCTTTCACAATAAGAGTGCCCACAGTAAATACCAGTGTAATGGCATGACCTTTCACAATAAGAGTGCCCACAGTAAATACCAGTGTAATGACATGACCTTTCACAATAAGAGTGCCCACAGTAAATACCAGTGTAATGACATGACCTTTCACAATAAGAGTGCCCACAGTAGATACCAGTGTAATGACATGACCATTCACAATAAGAGTGCCCACAGTAGATTCCAGTGGAATTACATGACCTTTCACAATAACAGGGTTTACAAAAGATTCCAGTGTAATGACATTACCTTTCACAATAAGAGTGTTTACAAAAGATTCCAGTGTAATGACATGACCTTTCACAATAAGAGTGCTCATAGTAAATACCAGTGTAATGGCATGACCTTTCACAATAAGAGCGCCCACAGTAAATTCCAGTGGAATTACATGGCTTTTCACAATAAGAGTGCTCACATTAGATACCAGTGTAATGACATGACCTTTCACAATAAGAGTGCACACAGCTCACACAGAAACACAAGAACGCAGATAACAAACTTTAAATATTGAGTACAGTTGACACAGATATCCATGTCAGGGAAACAACATTCAGTTCAAGAGTTTGTCAAATAGTTTTGGGCCAAAGAAAACACGGTTCTGAGCTGATTGATTGAATGTGAGTCGTTTCCCCTCTCCTCTTCACTCGTTCTCTGAACCCCGAGGGAAACATCTGCTTCTGGTTCTACGTTCACCGTCCACTTCATAACTTTACGTCTTTACGTTGTTCGTGGCGATCGGTTTCAGGAGCTTTTGGTTTGAGGAAACGGGAACGTTGGGACCTTGAGCTCAAACCAACGAGCTAACGAGGCGAGACGACTTTAATGATAAGAGAGAAACAACAGAACCAGAAACAACAGAACCAGAAACAACAGAACCAGAAACGACAGGACCAGAAACAACATATATATATATATATATATATATATATATATATATATATATATATATATATATATATATATAGATATATATATATGTATATATATGTATACCTCATGGCATGTGGACATGATTTGTGCACCAACTGCTCAGCTATTTCAGATTTGTTCCCACGATGTTATAAAGTATCAGATTACAATTTAATATGCAACCAAAATGAAATTGAGGTAGTGTCCGGCGATAAAACAATAGATCTGGTTTGACTTCAGCAAACACTCAGAATAGAGTAGATCTTTAAAAATAAATTCTCTGAGGCAGAAATGAGGACAAATAAAGTCTTAAAATGAAGGAAAGGGAAATAAAGTGCATTTTGTTTTAGTTTGAAAATAACTTTTTAAAGCAGTTTGTCATCACTGTTTGAAGTAGATCTTTAAGAAATGAGGAGAAATAAAGAATTGAGTAAAAATAAAGAAA
>CM070088.1:1147500-1165000 GCA_036178185.1 Liparis tanakae | reverse complement strand
GTGTGTGTGAGTGACAGCATGGGGGGGGGGGGGGGGCGTGGCCACCGTGAGAGGATGTAGCTGCTGTTAGCGGGTGGAGGATGGAGGTGGAGGGAGGGTGTGACTGACACATGGATAGAGACGACTAGCAGGGGGCGGCGGGCGGACAATAACGGTGGCAGGATGCGGGTGTGCTGCATTGACCAGGGTGTGTGTGGGTGTGTGTGTGTGTGTGTGTGTGTGTGTGTGTGTGTGTGTGTGTGTGTGTGTGTGTGTGTGTGTGTGTGTGTGTGTTGTTTCAGGTGTCCACACACCCCCCAGCCAACCAGCAGGCCCTGGAGGGAGGAATGGCAGCTCATTAGCCTGATCAAAGACTCCACTTCCCCCCTCGGGTTCACACACACACACACACACACACACACACTTTGCTGTGTTTACCTGGCTAATCCGAGGCTAATCTGCCTGATGTGCAGGATGTGGGGATCAATTAAGAAGATGAAGGTGTGGTGAAGAAGAGAGGGAGGGGAGAGGAAGAGGAGAGGTCCAGAGTGAAAGGTGACCCGTCCAGGTGAGTTATGCAGACAATCCACCTGAAAGAAAGGTGAGTCAACATAACAATGGTTTGTTACACACAACCATGTGAGAAGACTTTATATTCATTATATATTAACATTAAAAAAACAGTTCTTATAACGTCAATCATCCACAAAATGATATCAACTTTAAATGAGAAACCTGAAGAAACCATTGGGACTGTAAGGAAGACATGTACATATATATAGATATATATTTATATATATATATATGTATATATATATATATATATATATATATTTATATCTATATATATGTATATATATAAATATATGTATATATATATATATATATATAAATATATGTATATACACATATTTATATCTCTCTATATATATGTATATATAAATATATGTATATACATATATATATCATGTATATTATATTAACAATCATAATAACAGTTATTAACATTTCAATAATAATTACTTATTCATTTATTTATTTATTTACTTACACTTATGTGTGTGTGTGTGTGTGTGTGTGTGAGTGTGTGTGTGTGTGTGTGTGTGTGTGTGTGTGTGTGTGTGTGTGTGTGTGTGTGTGTGTGTGTGTGTGTGTGTGTGTGTGTGCATAATCTGAAAATTAAAGTCCTTTTCAACCAGGAGATTATTGTATTGATTACCTGGATTTAATAGTTTGTCATATTTCACCTCTATGACTGAACCATTGGATCAATAATCACTGAGATTATAGGTTTGGTGTTTAAACTCAAACACGAGAAAGACATTTAAACTCTATTAAATGTGCATTGTTTTTGTTTACTTGTCAACAACATGACGTGTTTCGGGCTTCCTGCCGTTGGTCTGGCGGTTCTCGTGGTGAAGAACCCCGCCGGGCGAGAGGAGGGAAGCAGAGCTCCGGTGGAAGTTGACCTTTGACCTTTCTTCAGAGGGGCGACAGGACCCCGACTGCCCTGCGACCTCCTGGGACCGACCAATCACTGGAGCGTGACCTGCCGTCAGGGGGCGTGGCTTCAAAGGCCCTCGCCGCTCCTCGCCATTTCTCACATTCTGGGCATTCCAAGTGTCGCCGGGAGCACATATCATCCAGACACACACACACACACACACACACACAGACACACACACACACAGACACACTCTCTCACACACACACAGACACACTCTCACACACACACAGACACACTCTCACACACACACACACACAGACACACTCTCTCACACACACACAGACACACTCTCACACACACACAGACACACTCTCACACACACACACACACAGACACACACACAGACAGACAGACACACAGACAACAAACACACACACAGAGACACATAGTTAGTCAGAGTTAGGTTAACCTCAGAGTTAGTTTAACTTCAGATTTAGTTTAACTTCAGAGTTAGTTTAATCTTAGAGTTAGTTTAACCTCAGAGTTAGTTTAACCTCAGAGTTAGTTTAAAGTCAGAGTTAGTTTAACGTCAGAGTTAGTTTAACCTCAGAGTTAGTTTAACATCAGAGTTGGTTTAACCTCATAATTAGTTTAACATCAGAGTTAGTTTAACCTCAGAGTAAGTTTAACCTCAGAGTTAGTTTAAAGTCAGAGTTAGTTTAACGTCAGAGTTAGTTTAACCTCAGAGTTAGTTTAAAGTCAGAGTTAGTTTAACCTAAGAGTTAGTTTAATCTCAGAGTTAGTTTAAAGTCAGAGTTAGTTTAACGTCAGAGTTAGTTTAACATCAGAGTTAGTTTAACTTCAGAGTTAGTTTAACATCAGAGTTAGTTTAAAGTCAGAGTTAGTTTAACGTCAGAGTTAGTTTAACATCAGAGTTGGTTTAACCTCATAATTAGTTTAACATCAGAGTTAGTTTAACTTCAGAGTTAGTTTAACATCAGAGTTAGTTTAAAGTCAGAGTTAGTTTAACGCCAGAGTTAGTTTAACTTCAGAGTTAGTTTAACCTCAGAGTTAGTTTAACTCCAGCAGCTCTGAGCCTCACATGTTGATTTATTCATCGAGTGTTTCTTTGTTTAACGAGCTCTGCTGTTGGGCTACGGATCATTAGCATGCTCTAAATATAAAAGTCTCTGCCTGCTTAGTTTGGCTCATCCGTCACTTTTAATATGAGTGATGTGTGTATTCTGTGTGTATTCTGTGTGTATTCTGTGTGTACTTTGTGTGTTTTCTGTGTGTATTCTGTGTGTATTCTGTGTGTATTCTGTGTGTATTTTGTGGCGGCCTAGTGAAGAACCATTGACCCCAAATTGGTTGTTCTTTGCTATTTATGTATTTTTTGTGCGTATGACTACTTGGGTATCCTTGGCACAAGCGTTGTGTGTATGTGTGTGTGTGTGTGTGTGTGTGTGTAAGATCATTTTTATTTGCCCTCCATTTGTGGTTCAGCTTAGAACGCCATGCCATCCTGTGATGCTGGCTAACATCACACACACACACACACACACACACACACACACACACACACACACACACACACACACACACACACACGTACATGCAGTCTCAACACTGACCCAGACAGAACCGAACAGGCTACACACTAATTACATGCCCGGAATTAGACATAATATCAACCAGCCGGTTAACTGTGGAAACAGGGACAGGAGGCCAAGGGAGGGATGAGCGTTGTGCGATGTGTGTTGTGCGATGTGCGTTGTGCGTTGTGCGGTGAGCGTTGTGTTATGGTTGTCTGTCTGTGCACATATATTTATATTGTTTGTGCATCAGGATTCAGAGAAGATCACAAAGGGCACGCGTACAACGTAAACGGTCCCGACACACATCGTGCGGTCGGAGGCCCGTTGTCGTGCTCCGGTGACGCTCCGGTCCTCCAGGCGCTCCGAGGCTTCACCGCACGCCGCATTGAGGAGCCGGACCGTCACACCGACGTCACCCATTGGCTCGTGGACGGCCGCTCCGAAGCCTGGGGTTTGGGTATTTCGGTTCATCGAGAGGGGAGGAGCTAACGGCAACCGGACGCAGAACGAGACGCTCGAGCAACGAGACGTTTGCGCAATTTAATTCATATTTAGATGTGTGACACTTTTACGGTATATTCATGACATACCGTGACGTACATGAGGAACGTCTTCGTGTCTTTCATCCGTAACTCAACCGATGGTTTCCGGCAGCGCTCCGATGAACCGGTGTGAACAACGATGGAGTGCAGAGCACAACAAATGTATGGCGGTGTTCTGATGAGATGGTTTTATTGATTCTTTCATCTTCTTCTCGACCGACGCAGGACGTTCAGAGGTCAGAGGTCAGCAGCCGAGCAGCAGACATGGATACAGGGCAGATGCTCCTCAGCGTGGACGCCGTGTCATCCAGGAGAAATATAGTCCACCTGACCTCCAGGTCGCCTGTTTCCAAACCAGAGATGGAGAAGAGTTGTGGAGCATTCCTTCATGTGGGACAGGGAAGTTTATCGTCATGGTGAAAATGAAATGAAGTTGGCGACTCATCAGTTAGTACACAGCAGTAACAGGTAAAAGACAGGACATTTAAAATAAATACAAATAAATAAATACAAATTAAATTTTTCAAATATTAAAAAATATAAAAGGAAATTATATTAAAATAAATAAAATGAAATAAATAAATAAAATGAATACAATTAATAAAATAAATAAAATAAAATAAATGAATACAATAAATGAATAAATACATACAAATTAAATTAAATTAAAGATTTTAATTAAGATTACAATTAAAATTAAAATTAAATTAATTGCATTTGAACTTTTTTATAAATACTAGATAAAACACAGGTATCGCACTGAGTGGCTTGAAAGTTAACAAGTGTTGTGTAAATTAGTATTTTGGCCCCCCGGGGTGCTGGGTGTGTATGTGGGGGGGGGGGGTGATGGAGGAAACTGCTCCCGGGAAGAAGCTGTTGCTCAGCCTGTTAGTCCAGGTTTTAACAGTCCTGAGTCTTCTTCCTGGTGGCAGTGGAACAAACAGAGTGTAAACATAACTGATCAGTAATCGCATAACTGATCAGTAATCGCAGTGACCTTAAATTAAACATGGTGCACTTTTGTAATAATCTTTCCAGAAGGCATTCTGGGAGATCTTCATAACGGGGCTCTGTAGAATGTTTCGCAGTTATTTTTAAGGCAACTATTTCGAGGGCCCCGGCTCAATGTAACGTGCCAGTAATAGCACAGAGCGAGGGTCTGATGAACGGCGTGTGCTTCTCGGAGTTGTCTTAAGTAAGAAGTACGACCGACCCGGACCAGGTGAGGAGGCCACAGCTCCTGGGACGGCTGCCCGGGAACCAGAACCACAACCAGGTCCTTCTGGGCTGATGTGGGCCGCCTGCTGCAGACAATGGGTGTGACTATCTGAACCACCAAACCCACTTCCTCCTGCAGAACCACGGCAACGTACTGGCCATCAGAATATCCAACGCTCGTGCAAAAGATCCTTTTAGACTAATGAGGAAGAAAGATATATATATATATATATATATATATATATATATATATATATATATATATATATATATATATATATAGAGAGAGAGAGAGAGGGGAAAGTAGAAATGATTTAATTGTAGTGATTGCACCAATTTGCTTGGATGTGGTCGTTGAGTTTCCTCTGATTAAACATGATGGATTGATCATTAAAACGTTGTTTTTTTAAAACATTACAGGCAAAAACATTTTTTAAATGAATCTTCAAAACATGGAGACTTACTAATAAAAGTCTGAGTGAAGACAACATAGATTTAGGATTGTGAGGTGATTTAAAAAAATATATCTTTCAATGTTTTATTCCTCGTAAATTGAATTAAAAGCAGATTTTAAAACATATGGTAGACTCTTGAGTATCAAAATGTCACAAACACATTTTTCAAAGTTTACACATATAAATGTGATTAAAACTAATATAATAGCGAATAAAAAACTGTTGTGTAGTTCCTAAAGCAGCGGAGCTCATCTGGCTTCTTGTGTTGTTTTTCCATTACAGTAATTTAAAGTGAATTATATCTAATTTAGCTTATTACGGGGCGATAGGGGAGGCCAAAGTCATCACGCTCTTTATTTTGAAGGATGTGGACACAGATTCATGCGACCCCCTCTTCCTCCCTCTGTCACCGCACACCTCTCCCGACTCGGAGCACACAAACACACAAACACACAAACACACAAACACACAAACACACAAACACACACACACGCCTCCTGACCGGGCGGGCGGCGGCGGCGGCGAGGGAGGAAGTCAATATTTGAGGAGTGGAGCGGCGTGGAGCGGCGTGGAGCCGAGGGCCGGAGCTCCTGGGGGGAAGAGGAGGACGTTCACAACGTCGGAGCTTCAATGTTTTTCAAAGCTTCTGATCATTCTGGAGCTTTTTGGCCCTGAAGCATCTTCACTGGTAAACTTCTGAAGGAACAACCATGGAGGGCTGAAGAGCTCAAGTACCTTCATCTTCACCACCCACCGGGTTCCAGATACATCCTAAATAAGCTCTCCAATAAAAGATGAACTATTTAATGACTCAACTAGCAGTAATCGGTTGTATATTAATAGATAAAAGCAGAGCAGGTCGCCTCCTGATGAGCTGGAAGCTGCAGGACTCACGACCACCTCACCTCAATATATCTAAATATATATATATATATATATATATATATATATATATATATATATGGATGTATAAATAAATAAATATATATAGAGAGGTGCACGCTTAGGGGTGAAAGTATAAATGATTTAATTCTAGTGATTGCACCAATTTGCTTGAGCGCACTCGTTGAGTTTACTCTGATTCAACATGATGGATTGATCATCAAAACGTAGTTTTTTTAAGTAGTTTAAAGTATCAGTATCCCTTTCATCCGTCATCAACATCCTTTAAGAACAAACATTCTGCTGCACGAACGGGAAGAAGAGCGTCGTCAGGAGGAGCAGAAGAAGAGGAGGAGGAGGAGGAGGAGGAGGAGGAGTAGGAGGAGGAACCTCCTGAAGGCCTCAGAGGGCCAGAAGGTAGAAGGGGGTTGCTCAACGTTCCTGAACAGAATAAATATTTACAGGAAGCGAGAGCAGCCGACCCGTCACACGGCTCTACAGACGGACTTCCCCGAGGGGTTGCAACACGTTGCATGTATCTCAGACGGCTGCGGCTGTGTCACATGGTGAGGAAATAGTTTTAAAAACAGGCGTATTGATGTGTGACGCCGCTCCACATCTGCTCCAGAAATATGTTTCAAAACGAGTGTTTTTTAAATACCGTTAAACGACATTACACCCCCTCTCTTTGAGACACCTTTATGGGTCTCGCTCTCTTTTAGGGTTTCATGTCGTGTCTTTGAGGGAAAGTTGTGCAGATGTTGGTGAGCGGGTGTGAAATGCACTTTGAAGGCTTTCAGGAAGTCGGCCTCTTTCTATTGATGCGTATTGGGGGGGGGGGGTGAAGATGGCTCACCTGCAACAGGAAGCTTTTGATGTGAGCTGTGAGCTCTCTGTATTTGCATTCAAGCACACGCACACACACACGCAAACACAGATACAGACACACAAATACACACATGCATGGAACAATTAGCAGCTTTTCTCAAGTTGTGGTCAATCAGGAAATACACGACAAAGCCAATAGATTAGAGGGAAGTGATGGATTCATAAACCAGAAGGTCGCTGCTGTCGTGGTTTTATTGAGATATCTGTGGTTCAGTCTGGAGGAAAAACAATACCTGGAAATAAAAGTGCAACTGTGCTTTTTTTGGAGTAGAAATAAGAGGATTAAAAGTACAAATAAACCGTGGTGTGTTAGATTTGGATTCGGTGTGCGGTGGAAGCAGATGGGGCTGTGCATTAGAAACCCTCCAGATCACAGCAGCAGCCAGCAGATGTGGCAGGAAGGAAGGCTGGGGGGGGGGGGGGGGGGGGAGACTCTGGAGACAAATCCAGGCCTTCCCTTCCGTGCATGTATACGCCTGGATGATCACACCGACAAGAAATCTACGATTCAACGGCAAGTCGTGTTGGCCGAAGCCTGAGAGACGCACAGCAGGGCGAGAGACCTGCAGCACCTCCAGAGAGAGAGAGAGAGAGAGAGAGAGAGAGAATAAACATGAGAAAGGAAATGTATTTAATTTAATTTTACACTGCTGTATTTGCATATATGTTGTGTATATATATATATATATATATATATATATATATATATATATATATATATATATATATATAATTTTATTTGTA
Organism: Liparis tanakae; assembly: GCA_036178185.1. Lineage (NCBI taxonomy): Eukaryota > Metazoa > Chordata > Actinopteri > Perciformes > Liparidae > Liparis > Liparis tanakae. The sequence goes on along the minus strand of CM070088.1, from coordinate 1,157,247 downwards.
TTTTATATTTCACTTTGTATACTTTATGCACAGTCACTGTTTCTTTCTTATATTTATATTTTATTCTTGTGTGTTTAGTTTATTGGTGCTACTGTGTCGACACATTTCCCCTTGGGGATTAATAAAGTATAATTCTATTCTATTCTATTCTCTAACTGACTTCTTTAAATGAGCTCATTTGAGATCCTGCATGAAGCTCCTCCAGCGTCTCATTGTGGAGCGCTGCGTTGTGATTGGAGGATGAAGAGTTCTGGGTTCATCATCTTGATTTGTAAAACTGATTTTAGTGACACTGTACAACAATACTCATTAAGTATTGAACATAAGACACCGCGGAGGAGAATCATTGGTCCACCTGAGGACTGAAGCCTCATCGTCTCCCTGAGGGACCGTTCACAGTCATATTCTCATATTTATATTCTCCATGTGTAAAAGAGTTGTAGGGATAGTCATTTTTAATTAATATAGCACAAAATGTTCCACAAAGGGCTTGAAGATCAACTTATAGCCACTCCACTACCAACTCTTCATCATCTCCTCTTCATGGTAATGTTCCTGTGTTTTAATGTGTGTGATGATTCCTTCTGGTCACATGACCTCTATGACACCTGTCCACCTGGAGAGGACCCTCCTCTGTTCTCTCCTCAAGGGTTCTCACCTTTTACCCTGAAGGGTTGTTTGGGAGTTGTTCCTGATCCCATGTGAGGTCAGAGGTCAAAGGTCAGGGATGTCTATGTGTACAGATTGTAAAGCCTCTGAGGGGGATTTGTAATGTGTGAAAATGGGCTCTACAAAATAAAATAAACTGAATATGTTAATATATATTATGAACTGATAAACAAAAGGGGAACACATCAAGCTAAATGCATGATAAGGTCACAACCCGTCTCAGTTCCCACAGGCATGAATTATACCGGATCAGCCGGAACCGGAGGCCACGCCCCGTAAAGTGTGACCAGGCCAACGCGCTGATTGAATCATGTGTTCCCGGTGTGTGTTACCGACGGTTTCAGGTACCTGCAGCTCGGATTCATCCGCAAAATTCAAATGAATTAAATGATTTCCTTTTTCCCTCCAAAGAACTCTGTCAACTTGGAGGTGTAGTGGTTACCATGGCGATGTGTGCAAACGGATAATGGGGCAACTGTTAACCTTTGACTGGTTAAAAAGCCCCAAGCTGAGGGAGGGGAGGGGGGCGGGGGGGAGAGGGGGGGTAGACACACACACACACACACACACACACACAGGGATGTCAGAGAGAAAGGAAACTCACACTCATTTCCTCCGTGTGGTTTCGGTACAAATCAACAACATCCTGTCCTTTTGTGAATCCTGCCGGCCCTCATGCTGGTTTGCGTTTCAGAGTAGGCGTTATAACCCCCCCCCTCTCCCCTCCTCCTCCTCCTGCCCTCCCTCTCTTCCTCCCCCTCCTCCTCTCCTCTCGTTTTTTTTTTTTTACACTTGTATAGCAGCTCATACCTCTCATTGTTGCAGAGGCAGGAAGGGCCCGTCCTGGAGGAGGCCGACACGCACTCATTATTTAGCCTAATTGAGCCGCGGCCTATGATCCGAAGCTCCTCTTGATCTCGATGATGATTAAACTATAATCCATAAACACGTTCTGCATAGAGACACGCGTAGCGCGGACAGATGGACGGCGCGGCGTCTCCTCCACATGTAGGTCACTCAAATGCATCAGCATGGAAACAACATTAAAACATCGGATTGGCACAGCGATGGCAAAGAATCATTAATTCATTGCAGATGCAGCCCCCCCCCCCTCCTCCTCCATATATTACACAAAAGCTCCGTCGTCACGTCTATCTTTGATGTTGCAGGACGCGCGCGAGCTGCCTCGATAAATAAATCAACAGATTAAAATAAAGCCGACGAGCTTCATGTAAATCAGTCCTGACATTGCCCTTGTGACCCCCCCCCCTCCTCATTTCCTCACACACGCCTCATTCGCCATTTCTTCCCATTCATAAAATTATCGGCGTCGCGCCTGCGCAGTGCCCATTCGGAGTTCCTCCCCATTCATAAAAATGTAACCTCCGCATTTCAGCCCTCCCGAGTCGCTTCTGCCCTCCCATTCACAAAAAAAGGAAAAGAAAAAAAGAGAAGGAAAAAAAAGAAAGCCGAGGCATCTGCGCAGTGCCGTCCTTCCCTTTTCCTCTACCCTCCCATTCATAAAAAAAACTCACTTCCCTCCCCCTCCGTGGTTGCAACATCATATCCAAAAGCTCCGCGTCCACAACCGCAGTCGCCTTGTTACGCACCGAGCGAGCGGAGCCAGAGCGGAGCGCCTCCTCCCGTCCGGCACTCAGACACCTCCGGGCCGCGGGACTAACCCACTCGACATTTGTGGAGCTACTCGCTCGCGCGGACTGGACTACCGGGCGCGCGCAGGACGTTGTGCGCAACGAAGAGATGAGAATTGTGTCCTGAAACCAGAGTAAGTGCTTTTGTCATTATTACATATGTGTGTGTGTGACCGTGTGTGTGACCGTGTGTGTGTGTGTGTGTGTGTGTGTGTGTGTGTGTGTGTGTGTGTGTGTGTGTGGCTGCACGACCCGGTGCTGCCTGCGCGCGGCTCTCTCCTCGCTGGCTCTCGGGCTCCAACGCGCTCTGGCTGCCTGTTTGCAACAAGCTGTTTTCCTCCGACCAGTGTTTGCACTTTGTGTAAATATTTAACCACCGGTGCCGCACCGGAGGCTGAGGTGGAGGTGGAGGCTGAGGTGGAGGTGGAGGTGGAGGTGGAGGCTGAGGTGGAGGTGGAGGGCTCCGCGGCGCGTTGTAAAGCCACTCTGCTGCTTCCTGACAGCCTGGATACGTATTTCTACTCTGTTTCTTCTCCCCGTTAAAGCCTCTTGTCACGACAAGCGGTTCGGATCCCGGTCTCCGTGTCCCCCCCCCCTCCCCCGGTGGTGCACTGTGAACACCGTACATGTCGGAGCCGGAGCCCCTCTCGGGCGACGCGGTGCTCGGCGCACCGCGTCGCCCCGCCGCGTCAGGTGTCGCTCCCCGGTCGCTCCTTCATGCCGCGCGGCGAACGCCTCACAAAATACACACATATGTATTTAATGCGTTTATTTATGAAGCCAGGAGCGACACACCGTGCAGGTACACCGGGGGGGAAGACTAACGCGATGTAACCCGATGCCGATTCAAACGACCCCTCCGCTGGCACACCGTGTCCCGATGTGTGTGTATTAATATATATTAATGTATATTAATATATATTCGTGTCGTATAGTTCTACATGTAGATATGGCGGCGGAGCTGCAGCGATGCCTCCATCAAACTGCTATTTGAATATGTGGAGCGGCCGCCTCCGGTTTTTATGACTCAGTCCATTCACATATCGAAAGGGAGGGACGCGCGCGCACACGCACGCGCGCGAGCACGCACTCGCGCACCGTTCCGGCTCGGAGCTCATTATGGTCTATCATATTTTTGACGATCACAAGCGCTCGCGTCGTGTGTGCCAGAGATGTCGCAACAGGTTTCTCAACCGGGGGTCCGGGGACCGACGAGCGGCCGGCCGGTCCAGAGCTGCGGCGACTCCGTTATTCATAAAATAAGATCACACCAGCTGATGAGGACACTCAGCACGACCGGCTTCCGGTTGACAACATTAGAATAATCCTGTTGCCTTGAGAGAATAACGAGAACCGCAACGGATATTATGGTCTGGATGAGCGACGAGCTGCATGTGGGTCAGCTGGACATGTCGGTGGAGCTGCGTCCGTTATTGTCTTCAAACCATCGGTGTGTGTGTGTGTGTGTGTGTGTGTGTGTGTGTGTGTGTGTGTGTGTGTGTGTGTGTGTGTGTCTCTGTGTGTGTGTGTGTCCTGTGAAGCCGGTTCTGGTGCTTGTGGACGGGCTGAAAGATGAAACCCGCTCCATTCATGCTCGTCATGACTGGAGAGCATTGATTCCTGCAGCAGCAGCAGCTTCATTCACAAAAAAAAATAGAAAGAAAGAAAAAGAAAGAACTGCGGTTCACAAAATCAAATCCATTCACAAATGTGCTCTGATTCATGTTGGTGTGTATCAAGAGGCACGCTACACACTTATAGACGTATTACTGTCTTTTTAATGTGTCATTCAATACTGATTCATGCGTGTGTGTTGTTGGAGTTGCTGGCAGTCTTCTCCTCCTCCTCCTCCTCTCCTCCTCCTCTTCTCCTCCTCCTCTTCTCCTCCTCTCTTTTCTCTGCCTTGTTTTGCATCTTTGAGTCTTTTGCATGCACGGCGCTGCTCTGTGGTGCTCCCTGCTCTCTGGAAGGACCCACACTCCCATTGTTCTAACGTCAGGAGGAGGAGAGAGGAGAGGAGAGGAGAAGAGAAGAGAGGAGAAGAGAAGAGAGGAGAGGAGAGGAGAGGAGAGGAGGAGAGGAGAGGAGAGGGGAGGAGGGAGGAGGAGGAGGAGGGAGGAGGAGAGAGGAGAGGAGGAGGAGAGGGAGAAGGAGGAGGAGGGAGAGGAGAGGAGAAGAGAGGAGAGGAGAAGAGAGGCGAAGAGAGGAGAGGAGAGGCGAAGAGAGGAGAAGAGAGGAGCTTTGCTATTCAGGCTAAAGATCAACTTCATGTTTAAATAACTCGACATTCAGAGGAGAAATCCGGCCTGAGACGTTTCTGTGAGAAACTTGAGGGTTTTATAAGATGTAATAATGTGTGAAACTCCATGTCATATATCAGTTTATAACATGATGCTTGTAGATGGTCGTGTTTGTGTTATATAACTGTCATTCATGTTGTCAGTATAGTTTTTGTAGTTTAATTATGACAAAAGGTGCTTCGTCCTAATTTAATTAAGCTGATAAAGATGACTCTTTACAACACGACTCTCGACAATAAGACGAGTGATTCTTCTTTCATGACAAATAAACTGAATTATGTATCTCTCCTGATTTGGTTGAAGACATATTCACACGGCTCAGTGTCACGTGTTAACTTCACGTCACGTAGTTGTCGTAGTTTAATGACCAGACGCTGCTCGGCCATCAGCAGAAACAGCAGGGAAATTAAATTAAACGGATAAAAATGACACTTTACAACATGACCCTCTAATAATATTAACACGTGAGATTAAATACAAGTTTTATTCTATCTTGAGAAATAAAATGAAGGTTTTTATCTCTCCTGATTTGGTATATTCACATATTCACACCTCTCAGTGTCAATTTAATGTTAATTTAATGTCACAGATAACAGAGTGAAGTCATAGTTTATTAACCAGACGCTGCTCGACCATCAGCAGAACCAGCAGAGAACTTAAATTAAACGGATAAAAATGATAATTTACAACATGACCCTCTAATAATGATCAACATGTGAGATTAAATACAAGTTTTATTCTATCATATCAAATAAAATGAAGGTTTTTATTTCTCCTGATTTGGTATATTCACATATTCAATTTAATGTTAATTTAATGTCACAGATAACAGACGTGAGATTAAATACAAGTTTCATTCTATCTTGAGAAATAAAATGAAGGTTTTTATCTCCTGATCTGGTTCAAAACGTCTCCCATCAAACATTTACACACGAGTAAACCGGCGTCCCCTCTGTCTCCATTCTCAACTCGCGCTCCGTTTCTTGGCGGTTTCCCCGGCGATGCCGAGGCTCAGAGGGTAACCGCGGTAATGCCTGTCTCTTCTCGTTGCAGCGCTGCCCGATGCTGCTTTAGAGCGCCGCCGTGCGAGGCACCGGCCCCCCCATGGAGTCCAGGGTCCCCCACCACGTCCCCGGCGTGTCCTCGTCCCTCGCCGCCCAGCCGCTGCTGGACAGCCGCGTGCCGCCCGGCCGCCTGCAGCACCCGCTCGCCGTGTTCCCCATCGACCGCATCCCGGCCTCGCACGCCGAGAACCACTACATCGACAGCCCGGCCGTGGTGAGCCGGCAGCCGCCCGGCCACAAGGCGGCGGGCCGCAGGGTCAACTGGCCGGGTCAGACCCAGGAGGCCTTCCTGGGCGCCAACCACAACCACCACCACAACCACCAGCAGCAGCCGCACCACGACACCACCACCCACCCGTGGATCTCCTTCAGCGGGCGGCCCAGCTCCATCAGCAGCGGCAGCAGCACCTCGTCGGACCAGCGGCTGCTGGACCACGCCGCCCCCACCCCCACGGCGGACCACCCCCACCCGCACCCCCACCACGGCCACGCCGCCGCCCGGACCGCCGCGGGCTGCTTCGCTCCGGCCGACTCCAAAGTCCTCACCTCGTCCTCCTCGCCCTGCTGCAAACCGCTGGACCTCGACGCCGCAAAGATGGCGGCGGTGGCGGCGGCGGGAGGAGGAGGAGGAGGAGGAGGAGGAGGCGTGTGCGCCGCCGCCCGGCAGGGCTCGGCGCCCATCCCCTCCTCCCCGGCCGAGAAGAAGCACCTCCTGCTCTGCGAGCGCTGCGGGAAGTGCCGCTGCACCGAGTGCACGCTGCCCCGGACGCTGCCCTCCTGCTGGGTGTGCCGCCAGGAGTGCCTGTGCTCCGCCCAGAGCCTAGTGGACGCCGCCACCTGCATGTGCCTGGTGAAGGGCGTGTTCTACCACTGCACCGAGGACGAGGACGACGAGGGCTCCTGCGCCGACCGGCCCTGCTCCTGCTCGCAGGCGCACTGCTGCGCGCGCTGGTCCTTCATGGCGGCGCTGGCGGCCGTGCTGCCCTGCCTGGTCTGCTACCTGCCGGCCGCCGGGCTGGCCAAGCTGGGCCAGAAGTGCTACGACAACGCCAGCCGGCCCGGCTGCCGCTGCAGGAGCTCGCCGGGCGGCGGCGGCGGCGCGTGTAAAAGCGGCGGCGTGGAGGCGAAGGTCGGGACGCTGGAGAAGCAGCAGCAGGCGTCGTGATAGCCAACCGGCTCGCGCTAGCCTCCGCTAACTAACGGACGGGACTCGCTCCGCTCGCCACGGAGAGGACGATCCGCCGCCGCCGCCGCCGCCCCGGCGCCGCATTAGGGACGGGGCTTATGTACAAACACAGGTACTTACGCGGCTTCCTGGCGTACGCCCGGTCGCTATGAGGAGCTAACGGGCCGACCGAGATGTTTATGTTTGTTTGAGCGACTCAAGACGAAGAAGACGAAGATGAAGACGAGGACATTGTGGGACTGGTGTCGGTGTTGTCGTACCGCTCTGCTGCTCCGGGTTCCTCCAGCTCACTTTTGTAACGCTCACTAACCAGAAGACGTTTTCTGCTGATTCTCAGATAACGTAAAAGGGGATCGATGATGGATCCCTGTCGTCCCCCCCCCCCCAAAGCACAGCCCCGTGTCCCTCTGAAGCATCACAACATCATGTGATCACCTCGCTTTAGGACTCGCCGTCGTTTAGCGTCGCCTCGCTCTCTCGTTTAGCTCGAAAGACGTTAGCCGGGTACCGCTAACGCGTTTCATCTCCACGGAGGAGCCGCGTGGAAACGAGTGTTTGAGAGACTTTGAGACTTTGAGACATCAGTAACTTTACATCACTGTTACTGAGAGAGAGAGAGAGAGAGAGAGAGAGAGAGAGAAAGAGAGAGAGAGACCTCGTGTTTCATGTTTTATAAGGCGCCCTGAGATCCTTCCAGAAGGTTCTGTGAACTCCGCTCACCGATCGCCTCGGAGCCGATGCATGTCGTGACCTGCATGCTCTCGTCTCGCGGTTAGGTCCATGTGTCGTAGAGAAACCGTGTTTTAAAAAAGAAGAAGACGAGAAAACAAACAAAACAACGTAGTGCTCCTCGTCTCAGGGACGGAGCTCCTCCAGAAGCTCGAGGGCCGAGAGACGGTCGCCTCCTCTTTGCACGAGAAGGCAAAGAAACATTTAGCGGCAAAGAAAACAACATCAAAATAGGCAATAGTGAATAATTTAAAGCGAGTTGGCGACAAACGTAAACACAGGGGGGTGATAAGGGGGCGGGGCATAGCGAGAGCCGTTGAGTTCATATCTTCGTCGAAATGGAAACCTGCCACTTGCACAACCTTTTCTTTTTTTAGTAAGACGCGACCCCCTTCACGTCCTCAAAGCACAGCTCTCCGTCTTCACCGCCACTCCGTCTTTTATTCTGAAAGTCTATTTTTGCGGCGTGCGCGGCGGCGTCCTCCGGGCTTCGCCAACGGGAGCGGACAGGCAGCTCGTCTTCGGGAGCGATCACAGTTGTTATGCACATTTGCCAAATCGGGGTTTGACGGCGGCGGCGGTGGGTTGTTAAAAGGCGTCCTGCCCCTTTAATACAGATGGCCTTTTCCTTTTGCTGCTCCACGACACACACACACACACACACACACACACACACACACACAGCTCCTTCACGTCGGACCCTTAACTTCCATTAGGGCGCCCGGCGTATAGCTCACAGCTGTATTTGTCTCGTTGCACAAAACTGGTGTCACAAAGAGAAGAAACACACACACACACGCACACACACACACACACACACACACACACACACACACACACACACTGTCCTTAGTCTTGAATGTATGAGGCAATATTTTTCATAACCTAGCAATTCAGTCCGAGAGAAAGGTGCCAAACGGGATGATTGTGCGTTGCGAGGAGCCCGATGTGTGAGGGTGTTTTAGTAATAGACGCTATGCAGGTGACGTGATCCGCTGTAAATAGTTCCACAACATTCGTGTTCTTTAGGAGAGACGTTGAGAAAAAAACGTCTTCGAAAGATTGCATGGTACGTTATAACTACAACTCAGTACAAAGTATACATAGAGAATATATTAGATATATATTTTGAGGGTAAAGATTGTGTTTTTTTTAGGTCGCGAGAATAAATGAGAAATGAAAGAGAGGGAGGAGGAGGAGGAAGAGGAGGGTGGGGGGACACACACGAATATGACTATCTATCACTAGCACTTGATTTAGAAAAGTATGCTGGGCAATAACATAAAAAAAGAGGAGGAGGAGGAGGAGGAGGAGGAGGAGGAGGAGGAGGAGGAGGAGGAGGAGGAGGAGGAGAAGGCTCCTGCTGTTGATGCTCATTAGCAGGCGGAGGCTCCGCCTCCAGCCGTGGGCTCATGGAGAACACGGGGAACACGAGCTGCTCCTCTCCGGATCAACACATTTCCTGCTGCTCAGTGTATCAGCTCCCCTCCTCTTTTTTTCTCTCCCTCTCTTTCTCTCTCTCCCCCCCCCCTCTCCTTCCTCTCTTCCTTCTTCTTCCCTCCTTCCCTCCCTGAGAAATAGTCCAACAAAACACCCCTGGCCTTGATTGACAAACACAGCTGCTGTGCATAAACTTGTCATACCACAGAGACGGAGAGAAAGACGAGTCTGTCTCTCTCTCTCTCTCTCTCTCTCTCTCTCTCTCTCCACCCCCCCCCTCCACCATCTTTGTTTTCTTTCTTTCTCTGGATTTTGTAGTCCTGTGCCATCTTTCTTAATCAACGGACCTCTCTCCTCTTTTTTTATTTAACAGTCGTTGCCTTTCTTTTCTTTTCTTCTCTTTCGCTCCGTCACGTCAGAGGAAATACTCTTCACTTCAAGTTCAGCTTTTTTTTTATTTTCATTTTTTATTTTACTCTTTTTATTTTGTAATGTGTGGAATAATCATCCAACCATTCAAACTTTTTTTTAAATTCCTCTCTCTCTTTTTGTGTGCCTCTGCTATACAATGCTGTGACTCCCCCCCCCACACACACACACACACACACACGCCCCTTTCGTTGTGTCGCTTACTTTATTTTGTTATTATTTTTTTATTATTTCTTTTCAACCCAAACAAGAGGAAACGTCCGTTCCTTTGACGCCTT
>CM070088.1:1100000-1137500 GCA_036178185.1 Liparis tanakae | reverse complement strand
GTCCAGAGAAGAGTTGTTGTTGTTTTTTACTACACAAGGTATTATTGTGATGTTTCCTCTGAGCCGTGTAACCGCTACTGGCATCTGAGCACGGAAAATACTTCTGACTTCAGAGTCAAGAGAATAAGTTATAAGAACAACATCCTGAGAGAGAGAGAGAGTCTCTATCCCTGTGTGTGTCCTCAGTGTGTAACTGTGTGTGTCCTCAGTGTGTAACTGTGTGTGTCTTCAGTGTGTAACTGTGTGTGTCCTCAGTGTGTAACTGTGTGTGTCCTCAGTGTGTAACTGTGTTTGTCCTCAGTGTGTAACTGTGTGTGTCTTCACAGTGTGTAACTGTGTGTGTCCTCAGTGTGTAACTGTGTGTGTCCTCAGTGTGTAACTGTGTTTGTCCTCAGTGTGTAACTGTGTGTGTCTTCAGTGTGTAACTGTGTGTGTCCTCAGTGTGTAACTGTGTGTGTCTTCAGTGTGTAACTGTGTGTGTCTTCACAGTGTGTAACTGTGTGTGTCCTCAGTGTGTAGCTGTGTGTTAATGTGTGTGTCTTCACAGTGTGTTACTGTAGGTTGTCGGGTCCTTTACAGAACCCTGGTTTGAAAGGTTCTTCAAAGAACCAGAAATGGTGCTTTGAAGAACTATTTTTAAGGTTCTTTGCGACAACTGATTCCACAAAGAACCTTACAACATGGTTCTTTAAGGCACCTTTTCCTTTCAACCATTTTATTTTACGTTTTTCCAAGTTACACCAGACAATGAAAAACGAATAAGTGCAAAAATTACAAAATAACCAACTATGCGAACAATCAGACAAATACAATTTTAAAAAAAATTAAAAAAATAAGAATAAATACAAAAAAGAGAAAAAAGAGAAAACGCACAAACACCTTTTCCTAAATGGTTCTCCAGTAGGTGATGGTTCTTCATAGAACCACAAAGTCTTTTAAAGAACCCTTTAAGAACCCGTATGGTTCTGTGTGTGCCGAGCCTCGGACCCTGTGATTGGACGACGTGATGGAAGTTGTGATCCTGGCAGCCAATCACGGGGCTGCTCTGTTCCCCTGTTGAGTGGAGGAGGACGTGATGAACGCATCAAACACATCACTGCTGGGACTTGAAGTGGATCATTTACATGACTTTACAAAATAAAAGCGGGTCATTTACATGACTTAGCAGCCGCAGCGAGCCGCTCAGCCTCTCATGTCACTCTGTCTCTACGAGTCGCGTAGCGGAGCAAATGAAAAGTCCCCTGTGAGGAGGACTGGACTATGAGACGTTGGTAAAGCTGCCAGACAGCAAGTTGAACTACTACCGCCGGAAGTACCGGGTCGGTCCCAACATCTCACATTCAGCAGTATTCAGCCCCCAGACCCCGATGGAGGAGGAGACATCAACATATTAAAAGTCATTGTAGCGGCACCATTTTTTTCAAGCTGTTATTTTAAGGTGGAAAGGTTACATAGTGTGGCTTTAACAAAATAAAAGATTTATTTATTGTTCTTCTGTTTTTAGGGGCAGTTACGAGGCTTAGCCTCGAAGTGTGTGGATAGTTTCTTTGATCTAACCTCCACAATATGAGCATTACATCTTTGTGGCACACTTATCTCCTCTTCCTGTAACAGAAGGAGACAAGGAGACAAGGAGACAAGGAGACAAGGAGACATCCCGCCCCCTTTGACCTCAGGACACAGAGTCCAAACCCACAGTCTCAGCTTGTAATGTTGCTGCTTAATGAGGGAATAGCTGCAGTTACCTGTGTGTGTGTGCGTGTGTGTGTGTGTGTGTGTGGGTAAATGAATGTGATCGTGTTTATTTGCTGGCTGTGTGTAGGACACAGGAAGCCTTGGAGGCCCAGACTTGCTGTTTGTTATGGAGTGAGGAGGTGTGTGTGTGTGTGTGTGTGTGTGTGTGTGTTTGTGTAGGTGTGTGCGTGTGTGTCTGGTCTGTCTGTGTCTGTCTGTGTGTGTGTGTGTGTGTGTGTGTGTGAGGGAGAGAGATGGAGGCAATGGAAGTTAAAGCCATGTCTGCTGTCTATAACTGCTGGGCATGGAGTCTTAGTGGAGCCAGAGCACACACACAGACACACACACACAGACACACACACACACACACACACACACAGACACACACACACACACAAATGGTGAAACTTTATTTGAAGCGATCGTGGTTTACAGCGTTCTAACGATCGGCCGTGAGCCGATTCTTCTCTGATGTCAGTCTGACCGAGTTTTCATTTTAAAACTTAAATGAATGAAACTGAATCAGCTTCACGTCAAAATAAAAGCTTCACGTCAAAATAAAAGCTTCATGTAAAAATTACATTACATTACATTATATTATGTTACATTATATTACATTATATTATGTTACATTACATTACATTAAGTTACATTATATTACATTACATTATATTATATTACATTATGTTACATTACATTACATTACATTATGTTACATTACATTATATTATGTGATGTTACGTTTCATTATATTGCATTACATTACATTATATTACATTACATTACATTATATTATATTACATTATATTACATTACATTACGTTACATTACATTATATTACATTACGTTACATTACATTACGTTACATTACATTACATTACATTACGTTACATTACATTACGTCTCACAGTGACGACGTTGACTTGTTAGACGTTCTCATGGGAAGCGTCTCGTTGCGTCATCCTGTCACAGGTCAGGGTGACGGTCACTCCTCCTCCTCCTCCTCCTCCTCCTCCTCCTCCTCCTCCTCCTCCTCCTCCTCCTCCTGCTGAGGGAGACAGCTGCTGAAGATCAACACTTGGAGAGCACAGGGTCCGACTCAATGTGTGTGTGTGGCAGAGAGAGGTGGATAGGTGGTGTGTGTGTGTGTGTGTGTGTGTGTGTGTGTGTGTGTGTGTGTGTGTGTGTGTGTGTGTGTGTGTGTGTGTGTGTGTGTGTGTGTGTGAAAGGGGGGTAATTTACACCAGGAAGTCATTATGTAAATTCTAAGCCTGTTCTTTTAGTTTACGATCCAGCCGTGAACTCACTGTGATGTCTGGCTCTCAATAAACATTATTTATTTATTTGTTTATTAATGCTTCCTCATTCCTCCCCATGTTGATGTTGTTGTTGTTGTTGTTGTTGTTGTTGTTGTTGTTGTTGTTTGAAGACAGACCCTAGTAGCTGACAAAGAGCAGCAGCCAGTGTACTGATGACCCTGTGGTCCAGAAGGTTTCCCGTGGTCCTCCTGATGGAGCGGGTGGAGGCTCCATCAGGAGGTTCAGCGTGGTCCTCCTGATGGAGCGGGTGGAGGCTCGGTGCGGCTCCTCTCATGTTCTGTGTTTGTGGAATCAAAAGCTGAAGTTTCCCAGTATTAAAAGATTTAAAGGCCTCGGGGCGAAGAAAGGGAAACTCAACGAGTTCAAACTGAGAAGAGCGACTTCCCTTAAGGTCCAGGAAATGGACTGAATGAAACATGTTGTCATGTAAAACTCTTTCCTCACAACTCATGTTCTCCCCGTTGTTTACAAATCACATTTGCGATGCAATGTATCAACTTTATCTGAGAGGAAACTAAGGGTCTCAATCTGGAGACATCAAGGGACAAAAAACAGAGAAAAAAAAATTCTGTCTGCACGCCTCTGTCTGCACGCCTCTGTCTGCACGCCTCTGTCTGCACGCCTCTGTCTGCACGCCTCTGTCTGCGCTCTCTGCTGGGCACCTCTGTCTGCACGCCTCTGTCTGCACGCCTCTGTCTGCACGCCTCTGTCTGCACGCCTCTGTCTGCGCTCTCTGCTGGGCACCTCTGTCTGCACGCCTCTGTCTGCACGCCTCTGTCTGCACGCCTCTGTCTGCACGCCTCTGTCTGCACGCCTCTGTCTGCGCTCTCTGCTGGGCACCTCTGTCTGCACGCCTCTGTCTGCACGCCTCTGTCTGCACACCTCTGTCTGCACACCTCTTTCTGCGCTCTCTGCTGGGCACCGATGCGCCTGCAGACGCCACACGGAGTCACAGAAACACGGCAGCTTGTTTTCTACTGTCGGAGGATTCCTTAATGACAGGTTGCATCCCATCCTAACAGTAACATCCTCCCCACAGAGTAAATAAATGCTCTACAGTTGGTGTGTGTGTGTGTGTGTGTGTGTGTGTGTGTGTGTGTGTGTGTGTGTGTGTGTCTGAGTGTGTTTGTGATCTGAAAAAGATATATGATCGTTTCCCCTTCAAGGCTAAGAGCCCTCAGTGACGTACAGAGAGAGAGAGACACGTGCCCGTGAATGCAAGTGTAAGAGTGTGTGTGTGTGTGTGTGTGTGTGTGTGTGTGTGTGTGTGTGTGTGTGTGTGTGTGTGTCAATGCACACGTGCATGCAGCAGATAGCCTCCGTGTTTATTTAGTTTGAGGTGACAGCAGGAAGGAAGGAAGGTTAACGAGCCGCCGGCTTCAGAGGCACGGCGGTTACACAACCCTCACCGACACACACACACGACGCACACACACACACCTGAGGAGGGAACACACACACACACACCTGGGGAGGGAACACACACACACCTGAGGAGGGAACACACACACACACCTGGGGAGGGAACACACACACACACCTGGGGAGGGAACACACACACACACCTGGGGAGGGAACACACACACCTGGGGAGAGAACACACACACACACACTCACCTGGGGAGGGAACACACACACATCTGGGGAGGGAACACACACACACACTCTCTCACCTGGGGAGGGAACACACACACACACACTCACCTGGGGAGGGAACACACACTCTCACCTGGGGAGGGACACACACACACACACACACACACCTGTGGAGGGAACACACACACAGGTATTCAGGCATGTTCGAGAGATGTTTGGTGTCAAACATGACGGGGCGTATCCGACTCGAGTCTACGTTATCGTGAAGCATCGTTGCCGTGGTTACCGGCCGGTGGGCGTGCACTGACGTTCTCTGCACATGTGCACACGCAGAGCTGCACATGTGCAGCCGCTAACACGTCTACCAGGCGCAGCATCTGCGATTGTATTTGGCGCAGCGCTGAAACATCCGACCTGTGATTTACGGACCTGAAGGCAACACGGAGAAGACAGAAAGAGACGAGAGGAGTGGAGGGACTGTGGAGGACTTAAGTATAATTTATAATAATATGTGTGTGTGTGTGTGTGTGTGTGTGTGTGCACAGGGATGGTCAGTGGAGCAGAAACGACCCCCCACGTCACCAATTAACACACTTTCACCTTTGACCCCCTCGCCCCAAACTCCCCTGAATGGCTCGCTAATGGAGGCCAGACTTTGAGTGTGTGTGTGTGTGTGTGTGTGTGTGTGTGTGTGTGTGTGTCCATCTGGAAATGCACGAGAGCAACGGACAGAAGAGCGAGAGAGAGAGTACAAAGAAAAAACAACTCCAGAAAAGTGGAGGAAGTTTACACAGCCAACTCTGCAGAGCTCCAGGACCTGCTCTATTTATAAAGACAGCAACGTGTGGGTGTGTGTGTGTGTGTGTGTGTGTGTGTGTGTGTGTGTGTGTGTGTGTGTGTGTGTGTGTGTGTGTGTGTGTGTGTGTGTACACAAGAGCATGTTTTCATGTGCTGGATGTATGAGCTGTTTGTGTGCATACATTTTTTGTGTGTGCAGCTGTGTGTGTGTGTGTGTCTGTGTGTGTGTGTGTGTGTGTGTGGTGTGTGTGTGTGTGTGTGTGGTGTGTGTGTGGTGTGTGCGTTAGAATTAATACATATGCACAATTGAAGGCTTCCTGTTATTTGGCGGTGAGGTAAGAGGAAGTTATTTTGTGGTTTGCTGATAATTTTGGTCAGAACAGCTAAAAATACTGTCAACGCGGCACACTCCCTCCCTCCTCTCCTCCTCTCCTCCCTCCTCTCCTATCTCCCTCCTCTCCTAGCTCCTTCCTCTCCTTGCTCCTTCTTCTCCGAGCTCCTTTTCCTTTCTTCGCTCCTTCCTCCTCTAGTTCCTTCCTTTCCTTGCTCCTTCCTCTATTCGCTCCTTCTTCTCCTAGCTCCTTCCTCCCCTCGCTCTTTCCTTCCCTCGCTTCTTCCTCTCCTTGCATCTTCCTCTACTAGTTCCTTCTACTCTCCTCGCTCCTTTTCTCCTCGAAAAAAAATAAAAAAATTGTAATTAAAACATTTCCCGCCCTAAAAAAAAGATATTAAAAACATAATAAAAAAATAAAATTTTAATAAATACAATGAAAAATATGTAATACATAATAAATAACAAATAATAAATAATACATTAAATGAATACAAATTAAGAATAAATAAAACATAAAACACACAATGGCTTAAAAGTGAGCAAGTGTTATTGTGTATTGTGTATGTCAAGTGTCACTGTTGTGAGTCTGAGAGTACACAGCATATGTTGTTCATCCAGTGTTACACAAAGCACAGGGGAGACTGGCAGGATAATAATGTTTCCTATTGTCAACAAATCCCACCAGAGCATTAATACACAGAGGTTCATCTGTCCTGCAACACCTGATCCAACCAGCTCCACAGACCTGTCGCTCCAACGCGCCTCAAGAGTCACATAACGGACATGGTCATGCTTAATAATAATATACACTAACATAATAATACATAATGGAGGTCATGCAACATTCAGCCTTTAAAAAAAAAGTAGGAACAATTGTTGTTCTGGTCCCAGTCACGACAGAGTGCTCTAAAAGTAAAGATATGTGCAACGACTAAAGAAGAACCCAGCAGCCTCGTCCTGGAGGAGAAACAACGGAGAACAAGAGAGACGAGAAACATTAAAACTGTCTGAGAGTCGGAGGATAAACCAGGAAGCCGTTTGACTCCAATCCGCTCAGATGAAGATTTGACTGTCGCCAGGACTTCAGACTTTTAGGAGTTGGTACAAACTGCACAAAGCTGCATGTTCACCAATATGTACACGACTAGAGGAGCACACGTGCACACACGTGCACACACGTGCACACACGTGCACACACGTGCACACGTGCACACGTGCACACACACTGGGACGTGCACTCTCGTTGCTCCGGCCCTCAAAGACGCATGTGGTCGCCGCGTGAGGCACGCCAGGAAATTCTTTCAAGGGCATGTTAATATTCCAGATGCTTCTGGATATAAACAAGACTCCAAATTGGAGAACGGAAACCGGGTTTGGGCGCCGCCGTGCGCGGCGAGGGATGTTTATCCCTCGCCGCCTATCTCCCCGCAGCCGGATGGCCGAGTGGCCGCCCGGTGTTTACCTGCGATAAGGCCTTCTGTGTGGCTACAGGTGAGGGTCAACAGAGAGGCCGGGGCGGGGCCGAGGACGGGGCCGAGGACGGGGACGGGCCGGACGGGACGGGCCGAGGACGGGGCCGACGGGCCGGGACGGGCCGGGACGGGCCGAGGGCGGGCCGGGGACGTGTACTAACAGGTCCGCTCACATGCACGCTCACATGAACGCTCACATGCACATCCACATGCACACTCACATGCACGCTCACATGCACGCTCACATACACTAATAGCCACTCTCACATGCACTAACATAGACGCTCACATGCACTAATCGGCACGCACAGCCACCCCGGCTACGCCAACGAAGTTCACACAAAAGTCAAAGGACTTTTTTTTACCTTTGTGTTGTTGTTGTTGTTGTTGTGCATGTCATGCACAAGAACAGCTATTAGCTAAACGCTAATGCATCCGGTTGGTATGTTCACATACAGGTGAGCATCTATTCAATGTGTAATTACTGACTAGCTCTTACATCACGGTACGCTCCAGTAGAATCTCTCCTGGACTGAAAACAATGCACAACGCACAATGCACAACGCACAATACACAACGCACAATACACAACGCACAATACACAACGCACAATGCACAACGCACAGCACTTCCTGTCTTTCCGGGTGTTTTGATCAGGTACCTGTGACCCCGTGACCTCAGGAGAGACGGCGTCCCCCTTCATGAGGGACGTTGGGGGCTCTTTGCCTCCGCGGTGAAACCTCCGATGTTTTACTGAGTTTAAAATGTGTCTTTGGGCAAAGACGTTTTGGGGAATGGGCTCCCCATCGAGTGTTTGGGGTCAGACATCTGCCACGAGGAATCCGACTCATCGTCACCCCTCCGCACGCCGCTCAGCGCTCTGTTTTACGGCGGCGCTTTATGTCCAGGTTGTTATTCTGAACGGCCTCTCGTCGTTAAGCACAAAACAAGCAGCGCTCAGTTTATGGCGGGACCACTCAAGTCCTCAATCCACAGGAAGCGGCTCAGAGCGCCTCGAGAGAGAGAAGCAACAAACAGCGGCGAGTACACGACTCCAACCAAACCACGTTGCCATGCCAACGCCGGTGATAACCGCCCTTCTGAGCGCTTCTCCTGAGCCCCGACCCGGTCTGGCTCCGCTCCGCGCTCGCGGCGGGACGTCAGTATCGTTCTGCTCATCGACTCCGGGTCCGACCCCAGACTTCATCCCCCCCGGCAACATCGGAACTCAGTGTTTACCCATCCCATAATAAGGCTCGTTGAGCGGAGGACATCTTGATTAGGTCTGCCCAACGTCTGGTTCTCATTTAGCGGGGAGGATGGGGGACGCAGAGAAAGGAAGGGAGGAAGGAAGGAAGGAAGGAAGGGAGGAAAGGGGGTCAGAAAGGGAGAAGAGGACAAAACGAGAGAGGAGAGTGAAGCAGCAACAACAACAACAAAAAGGAGGAAGAACGATAAAGAAAAAGGTCATATAGTCTTTTAGAGAAGACGTTTACATGTATACAAAGACGTCTGACCTACTTAACGGATTTGGGGCGAGACCATGAATGCATTAATGAAGTTCTTGTTGTTGACGTGCGTCCCGGCGGACCTCGGGTCGCCTGTGCGGCTCCGTCCGGCTGACCCTGAGGAGTTGACTCAACAAACATCGGATGGATTCTGGGTTATTTGCGTTCCCTTGGGGTTATCCTTATGAAAACGGCTCGCCCCCCTTTCCTGGCAAACCCGTCCGCAAACAAACAGCGAGCGGCCGGGGAGACGTTTCTCAGAACCCTCGGCCGGCCTCACTGCAGCGGACATGTCGGATGTTTTGAGTCAAACCGTTTGGACTCGGCCGGCTTCGGCCTGCAGGAGAACTTCACTGAGTTCTACAGGCCGGCTGGACTGATGGCAGAATACAGGAAGAGCTTTGAGGAACAGTTGTTGTTGTTGTTGTTGTTGTTGTTGTTGACCTTGATTCAAGAAGAGTCATGGCTCATGTTACATTACACGTCATTTAGCAGTCGCTTTATCCAAAGAGACTTAGAATAAGTGAATTAGTAATAACATGAGTAATAACATGAGTAATAACATAGTAATACCATAAGAATTGAAATTGAATTGAATTGATTCAAGAAGAGTTACGGCTCGTATGAAGATGACATTGACTGGTTTTGTTTGTAAATAACAACGAATCAATCGTCGAGATCACTGTCGATTAGTTTAGCTGCAGCACACTAAATGCATCCTGAACACGAGTGTGTGCATGTGCAACTCCCCCCCCCTCCACACACACACACACACACACATACACACCCACACACACACAGCCCTCCTCCCCCCGCTCCATTGGAGGAAGTAAAGGGCGTGATGACAAACAAAATAAACCCAGCAGCGTTGTTGCATCAGAATAAAAAAACGCTGGTATCAGACTCACACATCCTGGCCCACACACATACACACACACACACACACACACACACATCCTGGCCCACACACACACATATGCTGGCCCACACACACACACGTTTGCACCGAGGCACACATACGTACATGTCTACTAACGCAACATATATGTATACGAGTGTTTAGCCAAAGATGCAGAAGAGAGCGAGGGAGAGAGAGAGGGAGAGAGAGCGAGCGAGAGAGCGAGCGAGAGAGTGAGAGAGCGAGCGTGTTTATGTGACGGAGTAGAGTTCATGTAACCGATAAGGGACAGTAGAGTCAACAGGGCTGCAGATAGCTGCTGATAGAGTGTTCCGGAGCTTCCGCTGCCCTTTGTTTACCTAATGATAAAGTGGATCTGTGTGTGTGTGTGTGTGTGTGTGTGTGTGTGTGTGTGTGTGTGTGCATGAACACTTGTGATTAAGTGGGTGTTTTCCATCGGTTGCGTAACGCTCGGTCACGTCTCACGTCCTCGTGTGCGTACGTTGTAACGAACAACGCCGTCCTCCATGCTTTTCGTTTGTAAACAAATCATTTTTGATTCATACAAATATGTTTTTGAGAGAAATTGATTGGCTCCGTGTCAACGCTTCGGGAGCAGAGGGGGGGGAGGGGCGCGGGTCCAGATCAGGACTTTGAGGATCCTCAGACCTTTTTCTTTTTACGAGGTCGACATTTTCTCCGCTGGGTTTTCGTGCTCATGTATAAAAAGAAAAGTGTGCACGCTAAATCAATAAAGTAGGTCGCGTCGGAACTACTTGCATCCGTGGGCGGAGAGAGGCCATTTTATAGGTGTAAGTAAAGGTCAAAGGTCATCTGAGCACTTTCTCTGTTCTCAGCGAGCTCTAAAACTAATATTTTCACGTCGAATCAATAAATTGAGACGTTGGTGATGGTTGAGCATCGTCGTTGTTGTTAGCATTGAGCTCAACTCACGAGCTATAGCCTCACACAAGCGCCCTCAACCAGCTTGACCTCAAAGTCAACAACAGAGTATCATTATTACGACTATTATATTTGAATGTGTGAGCTTCAAGCTGAGAGAGGCCGGTTCATGAGTTTAGTGAAAGGTCAAAGGTCAGACACCCAGGTTCAAGTCACTCCGGATGACTCGGTGAACTCCTGCAGACAGTTGGCCACGCCCACTCCGTTAAGGGCCGCCATATAGCGCGAGACAAACGGATTGTGATGGCATTAAGGAAGCGCCGTGTCTGCGGCGAGCCGTAAAGCCGCGCGGCGCTCCTCTAAGTGTTGGTCAACGCCGGCTTTTTATTGGCTGCTGCAGACGGCCGTTAAGTGTAACTTCCTCCGGCAGTAAAGAACACATTCCTGCTCTGATTTATCATCCAGGGGGAATCAGGCATCAGGATGTAGTGGAGGCAGACAGACAGGCAGGCAGGCAGACAGGCAGGCAGACAGACAGAGGCAGACAGACTGGAAGGAGAGCAGAGAAAGAAGAGGATAAGAAAATACACACAGATGAAGAGAGTTAGTTAGATTCATCAGCTGGAGGAGAGAGAGACAGGCAGGCAGACAGACAGGCAGGCAGACAGACAGGCAGTTGTCGTCCTCTCTTCTCTGCGGAGGAGTCGAGCTCAGTGGATAAAATTGGGAATGTGAAACATTTCAGATTAGAGGAGCAATCTGAGGCAGAGAAGAACTCAACGGCTTCAAGCATGGGAAAAAACATGCACACACACACACACACACACACACACACACACACACACACACACACACACACACACACACACACACACACGCAGCAGCCCCTTCAGACTGCGGCCCACCTGCTCGGCCCCAGCCTGTCGGTCAGCTGCTCTTCACTCCGAGCCGCTGCAGCAGCCGCCCGGCGGAGCGGCCGGTCGGTGAGCCGGTCGGTCGGTGAGCCGGTCGGTCGGTGAGCCGGTCGGTGAGCCGGTCGGTGAGCCGGTCGGTCGACTACAGGGATGAACCCTCATCTACACGCTGTCACACAAAGACATCCGCCCGGCAACAGCAGAACTAGTTTGGAGCGCTTCAAAGATTAAACAAAGGAAGCAAACACAAACTATGAGGGACCTTTATGCACCGGGAGCGAGTGTGTGAGGGCTTTGGTAACACAACAGGTGTGACTGAGCATCGTTCAGACACACACACACACACACACACACACACACACACACACACACACACACTGCCAGACAGCCAGGACAAGAGGAAGCCGTTATTATGGAGGAAGCCCGGATGTCTTAAAGCCATTATGTGCCCCTCAGAGAGGCAGTCAGGGGCAACGCAGCTGACTGCAGGAGAGGAAGGATCCCAGCCACCTCCTCCTCCTCCTCCTCCTCCTCCTCCTCCTCCTCCTCCTCCTCCTCCTCCACCTCCTCCTCCTCCTCCTCCACCACCTCCACCACCCTGCATGCTCAAGGGGAAGAGAGGAGTTCACAGGGTGGAGGAGAGACACAGCAGCTTTAAAGGTGGCTACGCCTCCTGCTCACCGCTTAGTTTTCCATACAGTTAATACTTCATGTTGACCTTGTTTGTTGACCTTTTGACCTTTTGACCTTTTGCATATTTCGTGTCTACCGCAGTAAACACACACACGGCAGCAGCATCACGTTTTATATCCGTAGTGAACACGTTTAGTTCACGTCTGCAGAGCTTTAGCTTTCTGCTGGACGAGTTCCCTGCAGACTGTAAAGCTCTTAGACACAGGAAGTGGACGACCGGAACGTACCAAGTGCCCACAAGTCATGGGTGGGGTTCCTAGTGTTGTTGTTTTGTAAAGAGATTTATTTTATTTCTTTAGAGTAGAGTTTTTTTTTTTATTTGTATTTCTTAAATATATATAATGATAGTCTTCTTCTGTTTTGTCTTATTTGGAGTTTATTTGACAGTATTTGACTTTTATTAATGGTCTGATCCGACATTATATAGCTATTAGTTCACTCCATATGAGATATATCATGGTGTTTTATTATATTTAAATTATATTCAGCTTTAGTAAGTTAGCGTAAGCTGAGTTAAATTGTGTTTTGTTCATATTTAATGTTTTAAAAAAAAGTATAATTTAATTAACACACCCCTTTTCCTCAGCTCAAGACCGTTTCAACGCCGTTGTTTACATTGTTTAACATATTATATATATATATCGTTTGTTCAGCAGGAAATAACAAATGATCATAATTCCCCAACGCTAAGAGGTTGTGGTCGTTTCACATTTTAAATCACATTAAAGCCCTTTACTGAAAATAAGACTGACATATTATGTTTGTGTTTAGAATAAAAAAATATAGATTTGTTGTTGTTGTTGGGAATGAGATGGAACAGGAAGTGAGTCATGGCGTTGAGTTAAAGTCGAGCTTAAGAATGGATGGTTGGAGTTGGGAAAAGGTCAAATAGAAAGAGAGAGAGAGAGAGAGAGAGAGAGAGAGAGAGAGAGAGCAGCTGGGACACAGTGCTGCTGAAACAGAATACTTCCTGTCACATTTTCACAATAAAATACTGGACTTGTGTTATGAATATATATACGGTGGGGATTGTGCATTGAAGTCCCTTCCTTTATTTCCTCTTCACGCTGTCATTTCATCCTCTCTCTCTCTCTCCCCCTCTCTTTCTCTTGCCCCCTCATCCTGTGTTTTTGCCCCTTAATCTTTATACCATGCCCCTCCCCTCTCCACCAGCCTCCCTCACCACCTCCTCCTCCTCCTCCTCCTCCTCCTCCTCCTCCTCTTCCTCTCCCCAGCACCTGTGCCCCTGCGGTGGGGGAGTTCCGGGAAAGAGGAAACCCCCGGGGCAGCCAGGCACCTCGCAGATGGTGAGCAAATTACACCTTCATTACCCTTCCTCCCTCCCTCTCCTCCTCTCCTCCTCTCTTCCTCCGGCCACCTCCTCACAATGACTCGCTGTTCCTCCTCACATCTGTAAGCAGCTTGACCCGTCTGCTCATATAAGTAGAGCAAGTATATTCAGATAGTTTGGGATAATGAAACCAAAACACGGATTAAATCTTATATTTACAAAGGCAACCTTTCCTTTCATCTCTTTGTAATCTGCCAGTGTTGCCGACTGAATGAGACTCGTATTCTAATGTGCATGTGTCCGTCCTTCTGTCCTATTCTGACTCACTGTAACTAAACAGAAATACTTAACTTTAGTTTTATTGTACTACGCAAACGGAGAATGAATATAAAGGCCATGGGTGGGGTGGGTCTGTGGGTGGGTGGGTGGGTGTTTCATTATTCATTATTATAATTTGTTATTTAGTTTTTTCTTTGTTATTTTCAGTTATTTAATTGTCCTGTTTTCCTCTTTTACAATTGTAATCTGATTGACTCACACACAAAACATTTAAATGCTTGTTCTTTTATCACTGTATACCAAATTGTATATATAACAAATATATTTAAAAAAAATCTTATATTTGCTTTATAACATAAATAAAGTAGTTTAATCAAATTAATGTAAGTCTTTACTCACGACAGAGACGAGCAGCAGGGACAACGACGTGACCATGAAGCTCATTGTAAGGTGCAGTTTAAAGTTAATCATTAAAGAGTTTATATATGTTTATTATGCTAAATAAACAGCATGCCTGGCTTGTCGTTTGTTCATCCAGCAGCAGTTTTTGGTTTCTTCTTGGTGGTATTATGGGATGGGACCCATTCACTTGATCTTTCTCCACAGCCATGTGCCTTTTAAAGCAGATTAAAACCCCTGAAAATAAATCGGGTTTGATGTCATTTCCCTGAGTTCCTGAATAAATACATTTGATTGAAAGCAGAACGACTCGGCAATCAAGCCGACACCGCCAGACGAGTTTCACGTCTGCCGGGCGTCACCGCATGAGACGGGGACTCGTGTTGTGGTCCGCCGGAGAGCGGCGGAAACCAGGAGGCCGGAGTAGAGTTTCACCAGGAGGCGACGCGCGTCCTGATTACTAAATCATTAATGATGAAGGGATGCTTTACGAGAGCCACGGGGAGCTCGAGCGCTCTGCTGCCGGCGCTTCTGGAGAGATCTTTAATCTTTACAATCGGACCGGAAAGAGAAGGTTCAATTATGAAAAACAGTTTGGGAGAACGACGCTCAGAATCAAATTATTATTATTAATAATTAATAATTGAGTCATAGTGGATAAATATATATAATATATATATATATAATATATATATATATATATTATATATATTTTACATATATATAATATATATATATACATATATATGTATATATACATATATTATAAATACATATATATAGTATATATATACATAAATATATATACACACATATATGTATTTATATATATAATATATATACATAAATATATATAGACATATATATGTATATATAGATATATTATAGATATATATATATTATATTATAAATACATATATACAATATATGTATATATAATATAAATATATATATGTATATATACATATATAAGTGCATTTATATATATATATATATATATATAATTTAATCGTGTGGGGTTCTTTGCAGTGAGAGTTGTCTTCTTTGAGGATGTTGGATGCTAAACGAAGATGAGGGAGGACCTTTGTTAAACATTATTCTGAACCTGCTCAGAAACCAATCAGCATGAAGCTTTGTGAAGCCACATTTACACGTCAGTATGACTCCACGCCGTCGTGACATGTGGCAGCGTTTTGCATAACCATAAATCACTGTTCTGGGACACGTGACTTCATTAAAATAATGACCAGTGAAACTCTTTATGATGATTACTTTTGAAAAGTTCCTCTCCACATATTAAAGTATAATTCCCTCATCACTGACGATAAACAACCCTGCACACAGACACAGACATAACTTAACTCACCTTCCCAGGGTCTACTAATTAGGTACAGGTTATAGAACATGTAGTATTTATGAATGGAGTATAGTACATGTCTTTATGAATGGAGTATAGTACATGTAGTATTTATGAATGGAGTGTAGTACATATTGTCTTTATGAATGGAGTGTAGTACATATTGTCTTTATGAATGGAGTGTAGTACATGTAGTATTTATGAATGGAGTGTAGTACATATTGTCTTTATGAATGGAGTATAGTACATATTGTCTTTATGAATGGAGTGTAGTACATATTGTCTTTATGAATGGAGTGTAGTACATGTAGTATTTATGAATGGAGTGTAGTACATATTGTCTTTATGAATGGAGTGTAGTACATATTGTCTTTATGAATGGAGTGTAGTACATGTAGTATTTATGAATGGAGTGTAGTACATATTGTCTTTATGAATGGAGTGTAGTACATATTGTCTTTATGAATGGAGTGTAGTACATGTAGTATTTATGAATGGAGTGTAGTACATATTGTCTTTATGAATGGAGTGTAGTACATGTAGTACTTTGAAGTACTCTGACCCCATGTGGCTGCTGTGCGGTGAGTAGTGTGCAGTCCCGTAAAGCTTTAAAACGCCAGCTGAAGCTTTGAGGATCTTTACAGGTCTTCCCTCGTCACACATATCTCATTTCACCACCATCTGAAGTAATGATGGATTTTCATGGTGGCACATCCCATCAAATAGATTCACCCCTGTGGAGAAATGATATTCTGATTTCATATTTGGTATCTCTACTTGATTTCAAAATAAATCTCTGCTGGCTTGGAGGGTTTGAAGTGGGTTGAAGGTCTTCCTCATCATTACGGACAGAACCATCTCCAAAAGGAGAGAACAGACATGAGGCGAAGCAACGAGGAGGAGCTGGGGGGGGGATGGAGGAGGGGGGATGGAGGAGGGAGGGAGGGATGGAGGAGGAGGGGGAAGGATGGAGGAGGGAGGGAGGGATGGAGGAGGGAGAGCCCACAGCGGGCCACAAGTCCTCCAATGCAGCGCAGTGACAATGAGAGAGGAGAGAGCATGAGTCATACACTAACCCCTCCCTCTTTCCTTCTCTCGCCCCCTACCGACACCACCACCCCCTCTCTCTCCCCCCCTCCCCCTCCCCCCAGGTTACGTCGATCCTGACTCATTCGCTCGGAGCCGAGTCTCAAGCTGCACTTTTTGTTGTGCCGTGACATCGTGCTGCTCTGGAGGCTCTGACAGACTCCGGCTGCCGGAGCCCCATTCATAAAAACACTCCAATCTCTGAGCATGTGCAGAGGAAGGAGCACACACACACACACGCACACACACACACACACACACACACACATATCTCCAATCCCTTATTTGGTGGTGTTGTGTAGCTGCCTGTGTATGTGGACCCATCGTACTGTAACGCTGGATAATCTCTCCTCTCTCACATGTGGCTTCCCCTTCATGAAGCTCCATTCCTCCTCCTCCTCCTCCTCCTCTCTGGATGGAGCATGCATCTCTACCTCCATGTGGTTAGCTCATCTCCTTCTCTTCCTCTCCTCCTTCTCTTCCTCTCCTTCTCATCTCCAGGCAGGCGGCTTTGCAGGCAGCTAATTATAGGCCACGCCGTGGAGCGCCGGCCGGATGTGACAGCACGCTGTGGCGGTGCGCGTGCACGTGTGTGTGTATGTGTGTGAGTGTGTGTGTGCGTGTGTTAAGTTCAGACACATATACTCGTTGCTGTTTGTCTTACGGCAGATGAGAAGTGTGTATGTGTGTGTCTATGTGTGTTCTTTTACATCTAATCCGGGAGAGTTTTAGCCCCTGAGAGTTAATATATTGCTGGTCTTTCACTTCTAAACATTTATGAATGTATTCCATCACTGAGGATCCTCACAAATATAACAATACCAAAGGGTGCGTGTGTGTGTGTGTATGTGTGTGCGTGTGTGTGTGCGCGTGTGGACGAGCCGCGAGCAGGATATCCGATCCCAGCCCCTCCCACACTGTACTGCAGCTCTGACTCATACAAGGTGGAGGCAGAGACAACCGGGTCTGATGACTGGGAATCAGTGTGCACACACACACACACACACACACACACACACACACACACACACACACACGCACACACTTATATGGTCTATTTAGCAAAGTAAACACGCAGTGAGAGACATATACATGTGAGAGACACATACTGAGGCTACGTTTCCTCATGTATCCGAGTGTAGATATTTAGGATCATTTGAAAAAGCTGAATGAAAACAGCTCTAAATGTATTCAGTGGCCACAGGAACATGTTCACGCCGATGGCCTGACAGGTGTTTCAGGTAGTAGAAGCTGAAGCGTGGCTCCGGTTAACAGTTTAAACACCGCTCTGAGTCTGAGTGCACGAGGGATATTAATTGCAGGTAACCATGGGAACAGCACTGCTGCTGCGTGGAACTCATCATGAGTTAAACTTCCTGTTCTCAGAGCAGTTCGAGTCTTCTTCGGGCGATGAGGCGGCGTTCGTTCTTCACTGACTCCATCGCTCCTCAGGCGCTACGTTATGCAATCAGTGGAGCGGCTGTGTGACGTAGCTCTGCTGCGTCTGGAGGAGAGACTTCACCTGGAAAACCCAAACAATGAGCTGCAGGACACCTGGACAGCTGAGAGGAGCTGCAGGAAACCCGCTGCACGAGGTGGATGAAATACTGATGAGGGGACACGTGTTATTATACGTGTTATTACACGTGTTATTATACGTTATTATACGTTATTATACGTGTTATTATACGTGTTATTATATGTGTTATTATACGTGTTATTACACTTGTTATTATACGTGTTATTATACGTTATTATACGTGTTATTATACGTGTTATTATATGTGTTATTATACGTGTTATTATATGTGTTATTACACTTGTTATTATACGTGTTATTATACATGTTAATATACATTATCATACGTGTTATTACACTCATTATTATACGTGTTATTATACATGTTAATATACGTTATGATACGTGTTATTATACGTGTTATTACACTCGTTATTATACGTTATTATACGTGCTATTATACGTGTTATTATACGTGTATTGTACAAGTTATTATATGTTATTATTATATGTGCTATTATACGTGTTATTACACTCGTTATTATACGTGCTATTATACATCTTATTATACGTATTATTACACGTCTTATAATACATGTTATTGTACTTCTTATTATACATGTTATTACACGTGTTATTACACGTGTTATTAAACCTGTTATTGTAATGATGTAATCATCATCAGAAACCAGGCTGTGAACCACGTGACATCTCACCGTCTCACTCACAGATCGGTAGAGCAGGAGATGGTGACGTGAGGAGGATCTGAAGGCAAGAGGTCATACACAGGGTTGCATCTAGTCACACACACACGCGTACACACACACACACACACACACACACAGACACACACACATACATGCACGCACACACAGACACACACACACACACACAGACACACACACACGCACAGACAGATAATAGCAACAGCTTCATACGTAAAGGATGAGATCAGCAGTCAATGTGTATCCATTGAGATGCCATGGGAACTCTCTCTCCTCCTCCCTCTCTCTCTTCTTTATCACCTCTCTCTCCTCCCTCCCTCTCACTTCTTTATCACTCTCTCTCCTCCCTCCCTCTCTCTCCTCTTTATCACTCACTCTTTCCTCCTGCTCTGCGTCTGCCTCGCGGCTTCCTGTGTCCTCCCCTCCCCCACCGCTGTAAAAGGAGCGAGGCCTGTTCATTCATGCATTCAGCCAGTCAGCTGAGCGAGAGGGAGGGAGGGAAGGAGGGAGGGAAGGAGGGATAAAATGAGAGGAGAGGGAGAGGAAGAGGAGGAAGGCTTCCTCCCTGTGATGAATAGGTCACCTGTATTACATCACTGATGGAGGATGGAGATATGGAAAGGAATAAAAACTAAAGTAAAGGTATGACCAAAAACAGCCTGGACCCCTCCTTTACTTCTCTCTCTCTTCCTCATCGTCATCTTCCTCCAGTTTCCTCCTCTCTCTCTCTCTCTCCATCACCCTCTCCCCTCCCCATCCTGACAGTATGAGTCACAGACAGACCAGTTCCCTTGATGCACTGCGGAAACGTAATGTGACGTAGCCTCCACATCCCTCCCTCCCTCCCATTCATGCGTCCCTCCATCCCTCCCTCCTTCCCTCCCTCCCTCCCTCCCTCCCACCATTCATCCATCCTGCCGTCATGGCAGAGCAACTCTCCATTCACAAAAAGCCGTGTGAGGGAGCCGGCAGGTGGATTCACCAACTAGAACGAGCAGAGTGAGACCTCCGAGACGACGACGCTGTGGAGGATCGATGAGGAACAGAACCAGGACTAAAACAATAAATCATGAAGACATTCACTAAATAAATGCTCAGCTCTCCAAATAAAGACGACAAAAGCAATCTGGAACTCTTCGTCTGTAGTTTCACCCTCACTGGTGTGCACGCTTTATTGTTGCCACGGTTACGGCATGCGCAGTCAAAATGTGAGCTGGACATCCGAGGAGACGGCGACTTGGGAAGGTAATGTAAGCATTGTGGGGGGCGGCGGGGGGCGGGGGCTGAGACGGACAGACGATCTGACACTGTGCAGCAGAATGTGAGAGAAACACACAACACAACACTACACAACACTACACAATGTGCAGGAACACAAGTCAACACACCACATAGAGCATGTAGTCGAATGCAAAGCTGTATTGAAGTGATTCATCTCAACATTCCAATAGCGGGAGCAGAGCCAATCAGCTGCCAGCCAATCAGCTGCCAGCCAATCATCTGCCAGCCCCTCAGACGGTGGTCCAGGTCTCTGACGTCGCCCCCGGACGACGTCACGCAGACACACACCGCTCTGCGTCTCAGACAGCGAGCGTCTCCCTCTGCAGACGACACGGCGTGACCTCGTGACCTTGTGACTTTGTGACCTCGTGACCTTTAGAGATTTAGAGATTTAGACCTTTAGACCTTTAGACCTTTAGACCTTTAGACCATTAGAGATTTAGACCTTTAGAGATTTAGACCTTTAGAGATTTAGACCTTAAGACCTTTAGAGATTTAGACCTTTAGAGATTTAGACCTTAAGACCTTTAGAGATTTAGACCTTTAGAGATTTAGACCTTGTGACCTTTAGAGATTTAGACCTTTATAGATTTAGACCTTTAGAGATTTAAACCTTTAGACCTTTAAAGATTTAGACCTTTAGAGATTTAGACCTTTAGACCTTTAGAGATTTAGACTTTTATAGATTTAGACCTTTAGACCTTTAGACCTTTAGACCTTTAGACCTTTAGAGATTTAGACTTTTATAGATTTAGACCTTTAGACCTTTAGACCTTTAGACATTCAGACCTTTGGAGCTTTAGAGGTTCAGACATCCAGACATTCAGAGGCGTCCTCGCCGAGCCGTCAGCAGTCTGTGGAGGTGAGCCGGCTCGTGTTTCACCTGACGGACCTGATGGTTTCACCGGTGCCACGCAGCAAGAAATATATCCCGACGTGACATTCCTGTCAGCGCATGACGAGCTCCCGACATGCGAGGGCCGGAGACGACGCTCAACCGGGTTCATCGGATCCGTTTCCATGACAGAGGAACATGAAAGGCCCCAGGCAGCGTTTCATATCCAACCGGCCTCCAGACTCTGGACATCGTTATCTCCTGGTGTGCAGACGCCCTCGTCTCCAGGGTCACGGAGAACGTTCTCCAGGGTCACGGAGAACGTTCTCCAGGGTCACAGAGAACGTTCTCCCTTCCAGTTTGATTACTGGAGAGAAACGTTCTGGTTATGGAACCATGAAGGAGCCATGTGGAACTGAACAGGGTTCTTCAGAATGACGCCAGAGAAGAACCATTTCTGGTTCCACAAAGAACCTTTCAGACCATGGTTCTTAAAGGAACCATTTCTTTAAAGAGTTCTTCAAAGAACCTTTAAAGGTCCCTCAAAGAACCTTCAGAAAATGATTGTTTAAGGTACAAATTATGGTTCCATTAAGAACCTTTCAAACCAGGGTTCTTTAAGGAACCATTTCCTTAAAGAGTTCTTCAAAGAAACTATAAAGGTGTCTCAAAGAATCTTAAAACATGGTTCTTTAAGGCACCATTTATGGTTCCACAGAACCTTTCAAACCAGGGTTCTCTAAAGAACCATGTCCTTAAATAGTTCTTTAAAGAACCTGTTATGGTGCCTGAAAGAAACTGTGCTTCTTTAAACTTTGTTTTCACTATTAGAAAACTATAAATATATTAATAATTTGATGTTAACATATTTGTAAAATACTCAAATTACATTTAAAATATACTTATAAAACAAAAAGAGAGCGACTATGGGTCAGTGAGTAGCAGGTTCGTCTTTCAATCACGAGGTTGGAGGTTTGATCCCCGCCCAAGTCGATGTGTCCTTGAGCAAGACACTTCACCCTGAGTTGCTCCCTGTAGCTGTGTCTACAGTGTATGAATGTAACAGGATTGTAAGTCGCCTTGGATAAAAGTGTCAGCTAAATGACATGTGATGTGATGTAATAAAAATGTAATTTAAGTGAACTTTCAATAAATGAACACAAACAGTCATGTAGTTAAATTGTACTAAGTATACTTTAAGTAAGTAAAAACAATATACTGAATACACTTCAAATAGTACTTAAATACTATTTAATCACAACTTAAATATATTAAGTACAACATTGAAGTGAGGAGGCCTTCAAGGACATCCTGGAATTTGCACAATGCATTTAACTACATGTTTTTATTAGAGCCCACCAGCCGGTGTATGAGCATCTTTTAAAGGAGGAGTGTGTGCTCGGGTTCTGACCTCCATCTTTCAACAGCTCCCTCCTTCTAGCTCAGGGGCCCCATCGTATCATTACTTTAAACACACACACACACACACACACTGGAGGAGGAGCTTCCTGTGGCTCTAATGCCTGTTGATTACACCACTGCACATAATAACGGGGGACATTAGTGGCGCCGGGCGTCAGAGGCGCTCCGGCCGCTCCGCTGTGTGTTTTATGAATGAACGTGAGGCGTTCAGGTTCCCCCCGCCGGTTGGCTGAGGAGAGGAAGACGGTCTCAACGTACAGTATGAATCACCACAACGCGTGAGAGGGGGGAGGGGCTGGTGATGTCACTGGTGATGGTGGGGGAGTCATCTGTGAGTCACAGAGGAAAAAGAAGAGGAGGAGGAAGAGGAGGAGAAGGAAGAGGAAGAGGAGAAGGAAGAGAGGTGGGTAAAAAAAAGAGAAGAGGGTGCTCGTGGGGAGGTGGGGAACCTGCTGTGTGTGACCCATGGTAACAGGCAGCGCTGGCCTGTGGATGACTCACCACTGCTTTACCAACCACACACACACACACACGCACACACACACACACACACACACACACACACACACACACACA
Source organism: Liparis tanakae (assembly GCA_036178185.1). Taxonomy (NCBI): domain Eukaryota; kingdom Metazoa; phylum Chordata; class Actinopteri; order Perciformes; family Liparidae; genus Liparis; species Liparis tanakae. Next base: position 1,114,561 of record CM070088.1, on the reverse strand, counting down.
CACACACACACACACACACACACGTGCATAGACACAATACAGAGGGATGCTCACACCGTTTGCCACAGCACACACACACACACACACACACACACACACACAGGTATAGATGACATCACAGTAAACACTACAGGACGCACATCCACACATACGCACACAAGTGCACACGCAATAAAACACGCCACATGAAATGCAAGAGAGAGGAGGGAGGGGGAGGTGGGAGGGGGGGGTCAGGATGACTCACACATCAATGATAACACCCCTCCTCCCTCCTCCTCCCCCCCCCCCCCCCCCACACACACACAGAGAAGAAGCTGGACATATCATTTGGATGCAGCCCACATCCTGGGAAACCTCCCCTGTGAAGCCTAACTGACAGCTTCAGGCTGGAGGCTGGAGATTAAGGCTGAGGCTGAGGCTAGAGGCTGGAGGCTGAGGCTAGAGGCTGGAGGCTGAGGCTAGAGGCTGGAGGCTGGAGATTAAGGCTGAGGCTGAGGCTAGAGGCTGGAGGCTGGAGGCTGGAGACTAAAAGCTGAGGCTAGAGGCTGGAGGCTGGAGACTAAAAGCTGAGGCTAGAGGCTAGAGGCTGGAGACTAAAAGCTGAGGCTAGAGGCTAGAGGCTGGAGACTAAAAGCTGAGGCTAGAGGCTAGAGGCTGGAGGCTGGAGACTAAAAGCTGAGACTAGAGGCTGGATGCTGAGGCTGGAGGCTGGAGACTAAAAGCTGAGGCTAGAGGCTGGAGGCTGAGGCTAGAGGCTGGAGGCTGAGGCTAGAGGCTGGAGGCTGGAGATTAAGGCCGAGGCTGAGGCTAGAGGCTGGAGGCTGAGGCTAGAGGCTGAGGCTGAGGCTGAGGCTAGAGGCTGAGGCTGAGGCTAGAGGCTGGAGACTAAAAGCTGAGGCTAGAGGCTGGATGCTGAGGCTGAGGCTGGAGGCTGGAGGATGAGGCTAGAGGCTGAGGCTAGAGGCTGAGTCTGGAGACTAAAAGCTGAGGCTAGAGGCTGGATGCTGAGGCTGGAGGCTGGAGGCTGAAGCTAGAGGCTAGAGGCTAGAGGCTAGAGGCTAGAGACTGGAGGCTGGAGGCTGAAGCTAGAGGCTAGAGGCTGGAGGCTGATGCTAGAGGCTGGAGGCTAGAGGCTGAAGCTAGAGGCTAGAGGCTGGAGGCTGATGCTAGAGGCTGGAGGCTGAAGCTAGAGGCTGAAGCTAGAGGCTAGAGGCTAGAGGCTGGAGGCTGATGCTAGAGGCTGGAGGCTAGAGGCTGGAGGCTAGAGGCTAGAGGCTGGAGGCTGGAGGCTGGAGGCTGGAGGCTGAGGCTAGAGGCTGGAGGCTGAGGCTGAGGCTAGAGGCTGGAGGCTGAGGCTAGAGGCTGAGGCTGAGGCTAGAGGCTGGAGGCTGAGGCTAGAGGCTGGAGGCTGAAGCTAGAGGCTAGAGGCTAGAGGCTGAGTCTGGAGACTAAAAGCTGAGGCTAGAGGCTGGATGCTGAGGCTGGAGGCTGGAGGCTGAAGCTAGAGGCTAGAGGCTAGAGACTGGAGGCTGGAGGCTGAAGCTAGAGGCTAGAGGCTGGAGGCTGATGCTAGAGGCTGGAGGCTAGAGGCTGAAGCTAGAGGCTAGAGGCTGGAGGCTGATGCTAGAGGCTGGAGGCTGAAGCTAGAGGCTGAAGCTAGAGGCTGGAGGCTGATGCTAGAGGCTGGAGGCTAGAGGCTGGAGGCTGATGCTAGAGGCTGGAGGCTAGAGGCTAGAGGCTGGAGGCTGGAGGCTGAGGCTAGAGGCTGGAGGCTGGAGGCTGAGGCTGAGGCTAGAGGCTGGAGGCTGAGGCTAGAGGCTGGAGGCTGAGGCTGGAGGCTGAGGCTAGAGGCTGGAGGCTGGAGGCTGAGGCTGAGGCTAGAGGCTGGAGGCTGAGGCTGGAGGCTGAGGCTAGAGGCTAGAGGCTGAGGCTAGAGGCTAGAGGCTAGAGGCTGAGGCTAGAGGCTGGAGGCTGAGGCTAGAGGCTGGAGGCTGAGGCTAGAGGCTGAGGCTAGAGGCTGAGGCTAGAGGCTGAGGCTAGAGGCTGAGGCTGTAGTCTGCAGTGTGTCTGCATTGAATCTCCGGCAGAACATCCCGACTTAAACATTAAAACCCATAAATTCAGAATGTGAAGGTTTTTCCCGGCGGCGTTTGATGACGTGCGTTCGGTATCTCGGTGTCACGTCTCGGAGGAGCACCACTAGTTTGACCTCAGACCACATTTCCCAGAACCCCCCTTGGCTTCACGGAACGGAACTTCTTTTTTAAGCCACCGAGGAGGATAAACATGTTACGAGTGATTTTTCCACCGCCGACCTTTCTGGGAAAACCAACCCAGCGTCAGCTGCGTGAGCCTCCGGACCGGCAGCTCAACGCGGGCCGTCCACGGTCACTGACTTATCATAGGTGAACACATTATTGATATATTATATGACATATATTGACATATTGTAATTTACGTTCTGCAAATATAATAAAATTATACTAAAGTCACGCTTTCACCTATTTTAAAAATTCAACCTTTAACACACTTTAAAATAATTGTTCTGCAGTTTATACTTTCAAGAAATATGATAAGAAAAATATACTTTAAGTGTTAGTACTTAAATGTACTTCTTTAAACTTTATTTTCACTATTAGAAAACTATAAATATATGAATAATGTGATGTTAACATGCTTGTAAAATAGTCAAAATATATTTCAAATATACTAAGAATACAATAAAAATATAATTTGAGTGAACTATCAATAGATTGATATTAGCACACACAGAGTCATGTAGTTAAATTGTACTAATTATACTTTAAGTAAGTAAAAACAATAAACTAAATACAATTCGAATAGGACTTAAATACCATTAAAATTACAAGTTAAATATATTAATTACAAAATGAGTTAAAATAACACACTTTGAGTATATTTATAATTAGCATACTCAAGTATGCTAAAATTAAATATACTTAGCATATTCATTGTTCACCTGGGTTCCCTTCATTATTTATTTAGAGGTTGTGTTTTTAGTACGACTGCAGAATATTTTAAAACCTTCTGCAGAACAGAAATGATGCAATATTTGTGTTTTTGTCCAAAGTGCAGAGTCACCATAACTAATATTAATTATTATCATTCACACCTGAGTTAGTATGCCACGACATGCATGAAAAATACTTATTTTACATGTCTAGGAAGAGGAAGACTTTTAGTGCGACTGAAATAGAGGACGATGAGGGTTGTGTTGCATCATCGTCACTTTCCCTTTTTAAATGTTTTTTAAGCCTCGCTCGTCAAATTCCGCTGTCGGTCTGAGAGCAAAGACACTTTGAGTTGCTCAAGGGCACATCAACCCATCAACGGCCTCACGGAGCCGCTGCAGGTGGAAAGACTTGTTCTGCTCTAAGGTTGAAATAAAATAATAATTCCCTCCTCATACCTCAAATTAGAGAAATAAATTTGCATAAAATAAGAATATTATACAATATGTGACCCTGGATCAGGATGAAAAATAAATATGCTAAATATATTTAATATTAGCACACTTGAGAATATACTAATCCTTAAAGTGTGTTATTTTGAACAACTAATTTTGTACTTAATATATTTAAGTTGTAATTTTAATAGTATTTAAGTACAATTTGAAGTGTGATAAAGTATATTTTTTACTTAATTACATATATGACTGTGTGTGTGCCGATAGTTCACTTAAATTATATTTGTATTGTATTTTAAGTTAACATCCCATTATTAATATATTTATAGTTTTCTAATAGTGAAAACAAAGTTTAAAGAAGTACATTTAAGTACTAACACTTAACGTATATTATTCTTATCATATATTTCTTGAAAGTTTAAACTGCAGTACAAGTATTTTAAAGTGTTAAAAGTTAAAATAGGTGAAAGCGTGACTTTAGTATACTTTTTTTTTTTACATTTAAGTACTAACACTTAAAGTATATTTATCTCATAATATATTTCTTGAAATAATTTTAAAGTGTGTAAAAAGTAGATTTTTTTTCCAATAGGTGATAGTATTTTAATTATATTCTCATAATATATCTACAGTGTTGCTCTTCAGACCCCTGAAGGCATCCCCTCGTCGGCTCTCTGGTCAAATGAGATGTTGTGGTGTGTGAAGCCGGAGAGGCTCAGCTTGTCTCACTCCCCGCCTCACTCCCCGCCTCACTCCCCGCCTCACTCCCCGCCTCACTCCCCGTCTCACTCCCCGCCTCACTCCCCGCCCACTCCTCCCCGCTCACTCCCTCTCCTCCCCTCCCCCCGCCTCACTCCCCCGCCTCACCTCCTCGCCTCCCCGCCTCACTCCCCGTCTCACTCCCCGCCTCACTCCCCGTCTCACTCCCCCCGCCTCACTCCCCGCCTCACTCCCCGTCTCACTCCCCGCCTCACTCCCCGTCTCACTCCCCGCCTCACTCCCCGTCTCACTCCCCGCCTCACTCCCCGTCTCACTCCCCGCCTCACTCCCCGTCTCTCTGTAAATCACGACGTCTCCTCTTATCTCCTGATAGCTAAAACATGCTCTTGGCCCGCGAGCACAGTTCCCATCAATTACTCAGAGGGAAAAATACTTCCGCCTCGGTAAATCGACGGCAGCTGCCAAGACCCGGACGGCTCTTGGCAGACGGAGCGACGTTATGAACATCTGGACGAGCGGAACACCTGGACCGGCTGACCCCGCCGGGGGAGGGGTGACGTCACGGGGGGAGGCGAGCGGGGCGAGCGAGGCCTCGCCGTGAGGAGCACGTTGACCATGAGGAATGTTGAGGCGCGGGCCAGAACCTACAGCTGGAACGCCGTCAGCCATTAAACCCGTCTCACCTGGGGGGGGGGGGGGGGGCCTCGCCGGTGGCCTGGAGGCGGGGCCTCGGCTGGCGTCCTGGAGGCGGGGCCTGGAGGCGGGCCTCGGGTAAGTGAGGATCTGAAGAGACTGTGGAAAGTCATTTGCGGTCCGAGTTCACTGGTTCAGTCCCGGAGCTTCTGCACATCTGCACCACTTCCGACCGGCCGGCCGACAGATGTTTCTGTTTTCTCCAAAGTGCCCGAGAAGAAATTACTTCAGGAAATGTGATTTTCAGAACGCAGCGGAGCAGCGAGTCAGAAGTAAACAAAGGAAATGTACAGAGGGACGTTTGTGACCAATGTCCCAGCATGCAACAGTGACCAATGTCCCCCAGCATGCAACAGTGACCAATGTCCCCCAGCATGCAACAGTGACCAAAGTCATCTGTCACATGGGAGATGCTTTTATTTTGGTGGCTAAGGCCACCAGGCCGAGGTCAAATCAGACCCATCAACTCTAAAACTACCCATCATGCACTGGGAGGATCTCTTCTTCTCATCGGCTCTTCTTCTTTTCTTCCGATTCTTGTAAGCGCTTCATCTCTGAAGTGTTCCTGAAGGCCACACCGGGGCGTCTCCTCTTGTCCCAGAATGCAACAGCAACGACTCGACAGAAATGTTTTGATGTAAATGTTTAATGAAATCCAGCCGTGACAAATACCTGAACCCTCGCCTCTCCTCTCCTCTCCTCTCCTCTCCTCTCCTCTCCTCTCCTCCCCTCCTCCTCCTCCCTCTCTCCTCCTCCTCCTCCTCCTCCTCTCCTCTCCCCTCCCCTCCTCTCGCTCCGAGAGCTTCGGGATATCTCCAGATGAAGCATTCTTGTTCTCTTGTTTTGATAAATCTTTTCTGGCATCTCATCATCTCTCCCCTCGTTGTAAACCGATCTCGGCCACAGCGCTCGTCACGTTAACTGATTTATATTATATATTATTCCTCAATAGAATGACACATTAGTCAAAAAGGGTTAAAATTACATTAAACTGATCCTTTAATTATATTATTTTTACACTGAGTAAATCAACCCGTAAAACCCTCAAAGAAATGACCTGGCCTGAGAACCATGACATCATCTGAAAGAAAAGAAAAAACACAACCGAGACTGCCCCCTGGTGGCCAGCGGGAGAACAGCTCGCGCTGCTGCGGCCGGCAGGGAGCAGAAGATAAGGCCTTCATTTATACGTCACACTCACGTCATGACGGTTTACCACGAACAGCTGAAGGGTTTACAGCCTTTTAATGTTTACACCAAAGGGGGGGGGCATGTTCTCTTCTCCTGTTGGATCAAACCAGACAGTACGATTCACTGAGAAGAGGGAAAGGACTACGATGAAGACTGATGTGAGCTCAGTAGATGAAGAGCACGCGGGTGCGGGGCAGCGTGGACAGGGGGTCGGCCATCTTGCGGATCCTGGCGTAGTTGATGAATCCTCGCAGGAAGAGCAAAAAGCCTGGAGAGCGGCAGGAGAGAAGGGAGAATTACTTAAAGAGGGTTATTATTCACCACTAAAGCGACCGCCCCTCTGGTATTAGTCATTTCATATATTACTAATGTGAAAAACTTTGATTATGAAAATAGGGATTTGTCGGGGAACAAGTTGTTCTCTTCCCACTTTGCACCCTACACAGTGTGCATTTTCTACCTTGGAGGCGAGACTCCTGACTTCTTGGATCCTGCTAAGTATCTTCTTTAAATTAGTTGTATCTGCTAAGTTACTCTTGTATCTGCTGTTTAAGCTGCTAGATTGTTAGTCTGTATTGTTTTAAGATTTGTTTCTGGATTAAAACACAGATTTTCACTTCAGTGGCTCTTAAATATCTTATTATGGTACTTTTGTAGTTTGACTATGATGAGGAAATGTTACTTTCTGTATTCTTGTTGTTCTTAGTTTGTACTCTAGGTTGATGAACTTATTGTAAGTCTCTTTGGATAAAAGCGTCTGCTAAATGACATGTGATGTAATAATGTAATGTAATGTAATAATAATGAGCAAAAACAAAGATTCCAGAGGTCGGCTACTCACCCAGCACCAGGAACACCCACCACAGCCAGTACTGCCCATCGAAGTAACCGGGGAAGTACGTGGAGAACTGAAACCAACAGAGGCACGCCGGGTTACCGCCAACACGCCATGGCTCTGTTCTCAGAGCTGTGTGTGCGTGTGTGTGTGTGTGTGTGTGTGTGTCGTACCCTGACTATGAAGATCCACTTGATGAGGGAGAGGCCGAAGCCCGAGATGGCCCCGTAGCGGCCGGCGGCGGAGGTGGTCACGCAGAAGGACATGAAGAAGCCGATCCAGTTGAACAGGAACGCCACTGGAGGAGGCATGGAGATGGAGAGGGGGATGAGGGATGAAGGGAGGGGGGGAGAAAAGTGCGTCAGACAATCTAGGAAGACGAGAGGCCGACGAGATGGGAGATAAGCGGAGGAGTGACTCACTGAAGAAGGTCAGCATGAAGATGCCGTCGTTGCCGATCCTCAGCTGGTCGGCGTCCTCGAAGTCGTCTCTGGTCACAAATTCTTCATCCTGCAGCGGGCGAGAGAGAGAGAGAGAGAGAGGGGGAGAGAGGGAGAGAGAGAGAGAGAGCGAGAGAGGGAGGTTATATGTATAGTTTCTGATGGGTGAGACACATTGGGAGGTTGGATCACTGGTGTTGTTTTCATAATGCAGGTCAATGGCGTCCTGTGTCGGAGGCGAGGCGATGCCCGTTGTCAACGACAACGGCAGCTACACAATACTAGGGAACAAAAAGGTTCCCGCAAAACGACGCTTTGTAAAATAAAATAAGGAACGGGGATATTCGTTCCGACGCAATCATATCGATAAAGGTCTGGAAACTCTTCGCTGGATATCAACAAAGACTATAATACCAACAAAATGAATGACTCAATTTTTAAAAGGTGCAATCAGTCATGGAAAGTTGCTCCTTTAAACCAAATGTCCATGACCAGGTGAAATGTCGGTGGAACGCGAGTATAAGTATTTTTTCAAAAAAGTTTTCCAGACTTGGAAATAACTATTTATAAATGTCATGTCTTCTCCAGGTTTTCCATGACCGAACAAACCCTGAATTTAAAAAAAATTCCAGGAGTTTTCCAAAACTTTTGTGATTATATTTTTTCTCCAGGATTTTTCCAGGCATGGAAATAACTATTACTACAACTCCATGACTTCTCCAGGTTTTCCATGACCGTACGAACCGATACCGGTTTCAGTACCGCTGGAAACCTTCAGGCTTAGAGGCTGAAGTAGCCGCCTCACGGGTCCGACAGCGGCCCGGTACCGGAACACGTGAAGTCTGACGCTCCCGGGGTTCAAACGCTGAGACAATATTTACTCAGATTCTTTAGCTGGGAAAAAAAACTGAGAGCAAAGTACAGAAGGAGGAGGCTCAGGGGGAGAAGGAGGCCTTCAGAGAAAATAAATAAATAAATAATAATAATAATAATTTTAAAAAAGTTAAACAATTTATAATAAATAATATAAGATTTTAATTAATTAAATACTTTAATTAATTAATTAATTAAATGAGCAAAGTGCACAGAGGGAGGAGGCTCAGGGAAGGAGACCTTCACAGAAAAAAATAACAATAATAATAAAAATAATTTTAAAAAAGTTAAACAATTTACAATAAATAATATATAATTAATTTAATAATTACATAAAAAATGAAATGAACAAAGTGCACAGAGGGAGGAGGCTCAGGGGGGGGGGGGAGGAGGCCTTCACAGAACCAGGTGACCTGCTGTGACCTCCAGTGAGATCGAGGTCACGATGTGCAAAGATACACTGAAGGTCATTTAAATCTGCGACATCTCATTGATATTGATAATTTAGGCCTGTCAATAATTAATAATAATAACACTATAAAATGTTTAATAATATTAATAATAATTTTGAAAAAGTTAAACAATTTACAACAAAAGATTTTAATTTTTGAATTTAAATAAATAATATAAGATTTTAATTAATTAAATACATAAATAAATGAATGAGCAAAGTGCACAGAGGGAGGAAGCTCAGGGGGAGAAGGAGGCCTTCACAGAACCGATGAAGGTCATTTAAATCTGCGTGATAATGAAAGTTCTTCTTCTTTTCTTATGAATCTCCAAACGGACACAATCAGCACCAAAGCTTTCCGTCGCAGGGTGCCAAACACTTCCTGTCTGGCTGACGACACAGGAAGTGGTTTTGGGCACCAGCCGCTACAGTGCGTGTGTGTGCGTGTGTGTGTGTGTGTTTGTGTGTATATGTGTATGTGTGTACACAGGCAAAAGAGTGAGATACTCACTCTCCCAGTTACCAGGGGAACGATGGTCTCCGTCTTGGTTCTCTCTGCTTCGTCGTAGGAGGGCAGCGTGGTCGCCACGTTGTAGGACGGCGGCTTGGGGAAAGCTCCGTCGTCCTTGTAGTCAAAGTAGGCTGAAGAAGAAGAAGAAGAAGAAGAAGAAGAAGAAGAAGAAGAAGAAGAAGAAGAAGAAGAAGAAACGGTTTCACAAAGGAAGGAAGAGCAGAGTGACTCGTACAGGCAGCCCTGAAGGTGGAAAAGGGACTCGAGCCTCAGAGGTGATCTCTGAACTAGTTTAGAATACAATAGAAGTTCTGCTTATGCAATCAAGACCCATCTCCACTGTGACTGGTGGGTTGTGGGTAATGAAAGAGGCTCCAGCATGCCAGAGTCAATGGTTACATCCCATTAAGACGCTTCTGCACCGTCAATATATCAGTGAGACTTTTATTCGGATGATATTGATAATTTACGCCTGTCAACAATCAAAAATATAATAATAATGTAAAATATAAAATAAAAATTAGGATAAAAAAAAAAAAATGTATACTGATAAAATAATAATATACTTTTCTTTTTTATTATTAAATAAATACATAAATGAATAAAAAAATAAATGAATAATGTTATATTAAATTAAATAAAGATATAAATTAATAATTAATAATAATAATTAATAGTCTGCCCCACTTGGGGAAAGCCCCGTCATCCTTGTAGTCAAAGTAGGCTTCAAGAAAAAGAAGAAGAAACGGTTTTGATAATAATTTAGGCTCGTCAACAATCAGAGCTTTGAATCAAGACCTTCAGGATTTGGATCTAGAAAAGCTTGTGAATAATAAAAAAAACAGGCCAATGTGAGAAGGCTACAGCTGTTATATTTACCTAAATGTTGATTAAATGCATATCTTACACACTCGAATAAGTACCCAATCACTTTATTACTATTATTCACTTTATGTCGGACAAAAAGAGACAAACACACTTTCTATTTTCTGAATGTTCAACATTGGAAAATTGACAATAAAGAGGACTTTGCTTTTGATAGGATGGGACCCCCTGACCTGTGTGTTGTGTTTACCTGCCAATGCATTCACCTTGTGTATACTGCAGTTATAAATATATCAATATTCATATTTCATACTGGGCTCTTGTGTGCTCTTGAATATTCTAGTTATTTATGTTTCACTGGCTCAAGATATCTTTAAAAGGGGCGTGTCTCCCCTGAGAGCGCCCCAGCTCCAGGGGAACACCTGGGTGAGTCTCACCGGCATTGTCCGCCGCGGCGCTGCTGTACGGCGGCGGCGGCGCGTCAGCTGCTGCCTCCGGACTCCCCTCGCGGTCCACCTCATTGGTCAGCTGCGGGAGGAGGAACAGCCACAGACGGGTTCATTTAAAAGGCTCAGTGAATGTTGTTAGTGCAGGCGAACACGAGCGCCGCGTCGCTGGTAGCGCTGCAGGGCGCCGTGTGGAGAGCCGTGTGGAGGAACCACGACTTAAACGTACTAACAGACGGAAACGTGGTGAAATGATAAGAGAAGAATGGAAACCGGGTCCATCAAAAAGGGTTTTCCAAAGACGTAGGGTATAAGAGGAAATGAGTAACGACATGTTGTTATCTCGCTCTCTTATTAAAAGTAGGACACACATGACTATTTCCAAATAATTAACTCCAATCACGCCCTTAGTCAATAAGATCACCTGAAGGTGCAAAGATGACACGTTTGTCTCCAGACGTGCTTCAAGAAATACGGAGGACAAATATAACGTGAATGAATATTGATGGAATATTTATTTGTGGTGTTGATATTGCAAACATTTCAAAGAAAATTCCTCTTGGAAAAATAATAATACATTTGAATAAAATACAAAATAAATAAAATTGATTAATTTAGGATAATATGTTGTGTTTAATAAAATAAAATAATAATAGCAAATAACAATTTTAAACATATAATAATTTTAATTTAAAAAGAAAATGTAAAATATTTTTACTAAATAATAGTTAATAAAAAAATATATAGGAAAAAAAAAAATTGTATGATAACTAACAATTATAATAATAAAAATAATTTAACAACGTTCAACAACAAATGTTTTAAAAAAATAATTAAAAAAATACTATTAAAAAAATTTAACAAAATTAAATAAATACATGTATAAATCAAAAAATGAAATGACTAAAGTTACATTAACTTCAATAAACATACATTAATAATAATAGTCTGCCCCACCAGGTTACCCAGCAGGCTTAGCGGTTCGACCACCAAACACACCCACTGGGTGCGGGTCACGTGCCAGATCCCAAACATTAGCACGAGCGCACAGGAGGCGTCGAGAAGCCTCGACGGTTAAGTTACACGTCGCGGAACCACAACGCAACTCAGGCGCCATCAGAGGAACACTGATTATCATAATACATGTTTTAAAACAGGCGTTCGCGTTTCCGCCTCTCTCGCGAGGCGGAAACGCGAAGGTGCGTTCACGCGCACGACCATCTTCGCCCGACTGGAAATAACGACATAAAAAAAGAAAAAACATTAAACCTAATCGACGTGTACTCGCAACGAGCTCGTCCCTTCTAAAGGTGTCCCCGCCGACACACCTGGCGCAGTGACGTCATCGTGTTATTAGTGTAAAGCTGACGTTAACGCGTTAGCCGTTGGTAGCCGAGAAGCGTTTCCGTACCTGCTGGTATCTGCCGGTCGGTTCGGCCATTCCGGTTCGAACGGCGGGGGAGTCGGCACCGGAGAAGATGGGCGAGACGCCGAACAACACACTTATATAGCAGTATATATAACAGAATAGACCGTAAACTCAGTCTTCCCGACAATGAAAAACCTGTTTCTCCTTCAACTGCTCGGTGGAAACACCGCCGTCAAGCTGCGGTGCTGTTGTGATAACAACACAAGACTTCCGGTTTTCTTTCGCTCCAGATTGAAAACGATAAATCTTTGTTTTTTTAAAGGCTGCGTTTTTTGTGCAGTACTATGTAGCCTATTAGTACTTATATATATATATATATTCAGTCCATCTTTATCATGAGGACATTTTAACGTTTTTGTGTAACGTGGACATGTCTGATGCTTTTATTTTGAAATCACAACCGGCTATTGTCTTCAACATTCTTGCTAACTTGATAATGGTCTTGCTCGACAATCGATTGACGTCATTGGCCACAACAAACCCTCTACTGCCCCCGTGTGGAGAGAAGTGGAACAACTATATCACTAACGAGTTACTGCTGAGTGGAAGTCATCCATCATCTGAGGAAGTACTCAGTCTTGCATTCAAAAGTTCACTAAAGTACAAGTATATGAGCATAAAATACACAAAGTACTCACTTTATAAAATGCAAAATCTCATGTTACTGAATTCTAATCATTGGCCATTTTTATGTGTTCATCTTTTTAATATTGTTTATTTATGTATCACATGTATTATTTACTTGTAATGTTTTTAATTACTTTTAATAGTATGTATTCCTTACTTTTAATATTTTTGTATTACTTTTAATAGTATTACTTACTTACTTGTAATGGTTCTTATTACTTTTAATAGTATGTATTCCTTACTTTAAAAGTGCTGTACTGTGGCTCCGCATTGTGTGTATTTGGTCTTCTTACCGCATATACTGTTGTAGTGCATCTCATCAATTACTGTTTGTTATTGTTTTTATTGTTTTATGATTTTTATGGTCTGACAATATGCAAATTAGCTGTATAACTAAAATCTAGTGCAGTGCATCAAATGGTGACGTTTATATTTTAACTATAAATGGTCCCTTTTAAATAAAGATAATAATAATAATTTGAATATAGACAAATATACAGAGAGAAGGAGAAATTGGTCAGAGTAATTAACATGTGATGTATAACGTACATCTTACTCCCTGTTTTAGACACTCCCAATAAAACAACAAGCGCTCTGGTCTGTACGGTTTTATTGTATCTTTATCTGAAATGAAAAGACCATAAAGAGACGCTCTGTGTCTCGGGTCCTCGTCACTCGGTGGGTTTCCCGTACTTGAGCAGCACGGGGTACGTGGTGCCGATGTGCTTCTGGTTGTGGTGGTGGCAGACGATCTCCACGTCGTAGGAGCTGAACTGGAGCTTGACGCGCTCGTTGGGCGAGCTGAGGAAGCAGAGCGTGTAGAGGGCGAACTCGAACTCGGGGCTCACGCCCATGAAGATGCTGCCCTTCGGCTTGATGCCCTCCTTCCAGCTGAACTGCAGGGCCAGGATGTGCTTGTTCTCGTCGGGCTGCAGAGAGAGAGGGGGGGGATAGAAGAGGGTGGAGAGAGAGAGAAGAGAGAGAGGAGGAGAGATAGGTGGGGGGAGAGGGAGGAAGAGAGAGAGCGAGAGAGAAGAGAGACAGGAGGAGAGATAGGTGGGGTGAGAGGGGGAGGAAGAGAAAGAGCGAGAGAGAAGGGAGGGGGGAGAGAAAGTGAGAGATGGGGGAGGGAGATAGAGATGGGGAGAGAGAGATAGGGGGGAGAGGAGAAGAAGGGAGAGGAAAGGAGGAGAGGATAGATAAGGAAGAGAGGGGAGAAGATGGAAGTGGAGAGGAACGGAGGGGAGAGAGGAGAGAGCTGTGAATACGACACGTTACTACATGTGCTTGTGGTTCATTTGGTTAAAAAAAACTCAAAATCTCAGAATGAGAAAAGTATCAAACACATAAACAATGTTCTGACACAAACAGTCTGATATTAAACTTCCATCCCAGAGTATATTTTATTTTTATAGTTATGAATCTCAGAGCTTTCAGCTTCTCATGTCAAATGAATAGAAGTGTCGCCCCACAGAGATCAATACTGAGACGTCAGCTCAGGTTATATAATGAAGTTTATATAATGGAGTGTTCTCAGTGTCAGAAACACAATGAGACACTATGACAAATAAGAAGGAATTAAAAAGTTTAAAGCACATCGAACGGGTAAAGAAACTGGTTGATTGTGTCATAAAAACTATTTTCATGGATCCCCACACACACACACACACACACACACACACACACACCTGTGGTGAGTTGGCGCTGACGCTGTAGCCCTTGTAGTCGATGTGGCCGAGCTTCTCCTGCAGGTACAGCTGGATCCAGTTGTGGAAGCCGATGACGGTCCGGCCGCCTCTCGTCTCGCCGACGAACACGTGTTCGAATCCAGAGGAGTCGGGCCTGGTGGGACACACACACACACACACACACACACACACACACACACACACACACACAGGGGGGATGTGGGTGTGGAGGCCTCCCACGCCATGTCCTCCTTCTCATTAAAACTCTAAATCTCAGGCGACAAACATAAGGCCCGCTCATTATATGTGGCCCCTGACGACTTGAAAGACATAGATCACCTTTTCTTAAAGAAATATAAGAAGAATATCCTGTGCTTTTATTTTTTATATTGAAGGTTTCACTTT